>PVJN01008821.1:0-63398 GCA_004026805.1 Lasiurus borealis
TTTCTTGGGAATTCCGTCTGTGTGCCACAGACCAGCCACGGCCAGGATGTCTGCGTTAATAAAAGTTACAATGAGCTTCATCGTCCCAGTTCAAAGGTGTGGTGGTCTCTATCGGAGGTCTTTCCGTTCTGTCTCAGGTGACGCAAGGGTGTGGACCTGGTGAGGGTAGAAGAGCTTCGGGAAGCTTCTGGCCAATCGCCGCGTCCTTTGAAGCAGCACACATTTTTTTTCTTTGGGGCTGCACATTAGGCTGCTCCCGAAGGAAGTGGTTGGCTTTATTTTAATCTCCCTCAGACACGGAAGCTCACAGAGGAAACACGTGGACTCCAACCTCTGTCAGGGCCCCGTCCTGAAGTAGACAGAAGGCTGTCTAGGAGCTAAGAATCGGGGACTCCGCCCCAAGTCTTTGGGAGGGGGGAACGTTTGCTTCCCTTTTCTTTATTTTAGCCACTTTATCTGCAGACACCAACTTCGCTCCCGTTGCGTCTTACGGTTTGGCTTTAAACCGGAGGCCACCCTCTCTGAAATCCCCAGGGACCGGAGAGCCCAGCCTGAGGAGTAGGAGGACCGGGGCTTGGGATGAACGGGAGACAGCCACTCCCATTCGCTCAGGGGAATAAAAGCTCTGCCTTGTGTTGTCTGATCGTCCAGTGTTCCGAGAGGTGGGAGAAATTGCCACGTTTAAATGCAAAATCTATAATAATAAAAGTGTAATATGCTAATTAGACCGAACGACCTTCCGAACGACCACACTATGAGATCGACTGGCGCCAGGCCAGCTGAGGCCGGTGTGATGCGATTTGTCGGGGCCCAGCCATTGCCCCATGATCACCCCGCAGAAGGAGGCCCAGGCCACCAACCTGCAGGCTGTGGCAGGTGGGCGGAGCCTCCCTCTGGGAGGGAAGCCCCAGGGCCGGCAGCCAGGGGAAGGAGGACCTACTCTTGCATGAATTTTGTGCACCAGGCCTCTAGAATATGAATATTGAAATATTGGCTCCATTTTCTTTTTAAACCTTCTATGGGTCAAATAAAACATACTTGTGAGGATAATGTTGGCCCACAGCAGGCCAGTTTGCAACCTTTGTTTTAGTGGTTTAAAATACTAGCACACGTGCTTTGTTGTTAGATTATTTGGTACACTTTTAAAGCCCAGTCTTTCTGTAAAATATTTCACCTTGTGTTTTAATTTCTTTAAAATATAGACATTAGCAACTGCATGGCAAACATCAAGGGAGTGTGTGTTTTGCTGCCCCAAGAGGGAAGTGCTAATTTAGAACAAGAAAGGAGGGAAGGAAATGGAAGTCTGCGCGGCCTCCTGGCCTTGTGGTCACTGGCGTGTTAGCGGGGATGGTGGTGCAATGTCATCTTCATCTGACTGTGCGCCGAGATTTTCTCTGGGGGGTCATAACTGGGAAGGTTAAATATCTAGAAATGCGTGTGCATATTCTTCATGTGCATCTCCATCAATTTCTAAAGTAACTATTGGTTAGTGCTATTTGAACTTTAAACATTTTATTTTTTCAAAACATTTCCTTCATTCTCATCCACGGCACTCTGCATCTCAAGTGGGTAGGAAACAAAGACCCCGGAGGGACAGCCCTGCCTGGAGTTGGGAAGAGCGCTTTGCCCTGGCAGGCGACCTAACTGCAGCGAGAAAGGGCACCTGGGCACACAGGGAAGGGCGGCAAGCAGGCCTCTCCTCTCCCCTCACAGATATCATCCTGTTTAATTCCACTGCAGCCAGGCAGGATAGAGACCATTTAGCTTACTATACAGATTGGGATACCCAGGCTCAGAGAGGTGGTGAAGTCATCTAAGGCTGAAAAGTAAGTACAGTGGTACCTGGAGATACGAGTTTAATTCGTTCCGTAACCTTGAGGTGTGGGAAACTATGAGATGCTCGAGTCGTGGTAAACTGGTGGGTAGTGAGCAGCCGGCCAATCTGTTCGATTACTCCTATCTTAAATGTTGCTCGTATTTCAAAGCAAAAAATCGCTCGCTCGACGGCTCGTATCTCAAAAATCTTGTATGTTAGGGCACTCGTATCTCGAGGTACCACTGTAGTAAGAAGCATTCATGGGTCTTCTGAGTCTTAATCTAATGTCATTTCCTAATTCTTCATAGGTTCCCATAAAAAATATCCCCTTTAGGGGAAGGCAGGAGGGGTTGGGCGGGCCGGGGGTGTGGCGGGTGGAGTGAGGGGAAGAGATCAACCAAAGAACCTGTATGCATATAAGCATAACCAATGGATAAAGACAGTGGCAGGGATGGGGTTAAGGCTGGGGCTAGGAGGTGGGGGCAGGCTGGGAGAGGACAATGGGGCAGGGAAAGAGGACATATGTAATGCTTTAAATAACAAAGAATTTAAAAAATATCCTCTTTAGAACCCCTGGCCCAAGTCTTCCTGTATTCCTTTTTTTAAAAATATATATATTTTATTGATTTTTTTACAGAGAGGAATAGAGAGATAGTTAGAAACATTGATAAGAGAGAAACATCAATCAGCTGCCTCCTGCACACCCTCTACTGGGGATGTGCCCGCAACCAAGGTACGTGCCCTTGACTGGAACCGAACCTGGGACCTTTCAGTCTGCAGGCTGATGGTCTATCCACTGAGCCAAACCGGTTTCGGCCTTCCTGTATTCTTGATCCTCTCTCACCCCCTATCTTACTTCCTCACTACAAAGCTCTCGTCTTGTTGTCTGTGTAATTTGTAATCACGTGCAATTTGAAAACGCTCCCTCAATTCTGCCAGCAGTTAGGAACCGCCGCTAAGTTACAAATGGCCGGGGCAGACTTCCTCCTTAGCTTTCCATGCCCCACTCTTTGCTCCTGTCTCCCTCCTTCCCGGTAAAAGTCAGATTTACGCACAGGTTGGTCTACATTCGCCCCGTCTCTTCTTCACCCCGTTGCATCTCTGCACACAGCACTCTACTTCCATTTCTACTCTCCCACGAAAACTGCTCCAGGTCACGAATGACCAATGAAATCAGACCTTCCTGCCTTGCATGGTTAGATTCCATTGGCCACGCCCCCTTCGTTCATGGCTCTTTCTTCTCCGGCTTCATCTTAGACTTTTCTTTTTTCAATCCCTTACACATTAGTGTTCCTACAAAAGGGTGTTATGGCAATCTTCTGTTTTCAACTGTACATGTTTTGCTTTGTGTGGACGTAAACCCTTGACTTCTGCAGTTGTCTGTCAACTGACCCTCCAAACTCCTGGACGGAGCCTCAGGTGTCTGACTGCCTGCTGACCTCTCCTCGGGACGGTCCAAGGCGTCCCTACTTGATACACCCCAGACTGGACTCATCACCATTCACAAAGCTGGCCCTCCTTCCACATCCCTTCTTCCTCTTCCCTCTAACTGCCAATGGCTCTTCAAGGTCTTTCAATTCTACTTTCCCAATCCCTCTCTAACCACTCTCTCACTCTATGCCCGAGGCTTTGCCTGGTTTAGTTCTTCAGTGGCTTTTCTCACAGCCCAGCTGTTTTATTCCCTCTCAGATGTGCCCGCTCCACAGTGCACTCTCTGCACTACTTCTAAGTGACCTAGGGAACCTGCCAGTATGATGGTTGTGCTCACCTCTGTGAGATCCTTCACTGAACTTCAGCTTCCTAACTTGGCCTTCAGAGCTCCTGGTGGTCTGGGTCTTGCTTCTCCCCAGCCTTCTCTTTGGAGACTCTTCCGTTTCCCACTCTAAGCTATAGGTCATAGAACACCCCATAGTCTTTCCAGCCTCTAAGGCAGTGGGTCAACCTGTGGGTCGCGACCCATTTGGGGGTCGAATGACCCTTTGGCAGGGGTCGCCTAAGACCATCAGAAAACACAGATTTTTACATTACGATTCATTAACAGTAGCAAAATTACAGTTATGAAGTAGCAACGAAAATAATTTTATGGGTGGGGGTCACCACAACATGAAAGGGCCGAGGCATTACGAAGGTTGAGAACCACTGCTCTAAGGTTTCCTATAATATCCCTGCCTCCTGGAATGTTCAACTCTACTTTCTTCATCTGGCCCATTCCTTCTCCACCTTCAAGAGTCCGTTCCAGTAGGAGGCATTACTCACTCCCCGAGCCCCCTTTGGGCTGCGTGCTGCCACGGGCCTCCTCCCGCTGCTTCCCTCTCTCACATCCTCACACCCCTCTTCCACCATGATCAAGTTCTCCAGTTTCACCACGAGACACTTTAAGGCAGAGAGCGACTGTGGGTTTTCTCCCTGTGTTCCCAGCACCCGGTTCAGGTCCCGGTGCATGCTGGGTACTTAATAAATTAATACGACTATTTTTATTATAAATATCAGCACTACTGTATTTTTTCAACTTGAAGATTACAGGCCCCAAAAATAATGAAACGGAGGGAAAATATAGCAACCATTTCCCATAGTGCGAAAAAGGATTTCCTATGGCACAGTTCTCACTTACATCAGGTTTTTTTTACTTCTGTCAGGTGAGAAATGAACACCGGGGTGGTCTGTAGGTGTTTGCTGATGTGGTAGGAACTTTGGAGTTAATTAGAAGCTCTGGCTAAAGCTGAACTTCCTCTGCAGAGTTCCTGGGAGGAAACGCTAAATTAACAGTTCAAGGTTACTATTAGAAAAATAGCCTGTTTCCCTCAGGTCACGCCTTGGGGAGCCCGTTCTCCCTGCCGTTCCTGAGGTGTTTCCACTTTCCTCGTGACCGAGCTACATCTGCCGCGGTCACCCGGTCTTGCCACAGAGGTGACATCTTTTGAGCTCAGAGACTGCCGAACGGGTGTCTTTTGCCTATCTCCCCGCAGCGGCGGGTTCCGGAGCGCGTGCTCAGTCACTGCTGGTTGGATGGAGGAGAAGAGCTGCCCACCAGAGAGGGAATAAGGACAGTCTTGTAAGGGTCCATCTTTCCTGAAGGAGAACATGGATTGAGATCACTGGTACGAGAGAGACATCATCATTAGGAATTCCTCAGTGTGTGAACACAGTTGGTCCTCATTATTCATGGTAGTTTTGCTCTCTATGGAGTCACCACCACAGGCGCTGGCGTAGCAAATACTGAGCTATTGTTCTTGGACGAGTTCCAGGGTTAGTTAGGTCCCCTCAAGCCTCTGGTGACAATATGTTTGTCAACTGATTAATACAAAGCCTTGTTTTGTGTGTTTTTCTGTTTACAGACCTTATGTAATATTTACTGTTAATTTACTAGCATTTAACTGACCAACGGCACTGTAAGTCATGCCTGATTGAAACTTCTCTAATGCCCATGTGTCTTAAAAATAACACTAGGCAAATAGTTCTGGAGTACTATACTTGGAAGGCATTTTAGACAGCGAATCAAAATCACAAAATGTGGAAAACGTGTCACTAAATAGACAGAAAAGGAAGAGCACCTGTTTACAACATGGGAGTTGAAACAAGAGGTAGAGCGTCATCTCCTTCCGTCTCAGCTGGGGATGTTTCCATTGGATGACTCAAAACTGTGGCCTCCCTGTACAAGTCCACAAATAAGCAGGCATCGCCAGTACTGAAGCGGGGGTCACACACACACATGTGAGGAGATGAACTTGCAAATACGGAATCTGCGAATAATGAGGTCTGACTGTGCTCTTAGAATAGAAATGAAACAGCAGAGCTTTTGCTTGCTTCCAAACGGAGACTGTGATGACTGGGTGCACAGTCCTGACTTTGAAGTCCCTTCTTTTATTTGTATAAAACTTCTCCTTTCTGGCAAAGGAGCACTTTCACTTGCTTAGACCTCGGCAGAGAAGTAACTGCCACTCAAAAGTTGTTGGATGGGTGGGTGTGGTTTGCTGGGATGAGATGCAAAGGCTGGGTGACCAGCCAGACCCTGTCGCCAGCTGGGAGAAGGGTCCCGCAGCTGGCCCTCCATGGTTTACTGTATGGCTGGAAGGTGGCTTCAGCAGAATGACAGGTGACACGTTGGGCATCTCTGCCCCCGGGAAGAGGATTTGACATGATTATCTTAAAAAGTCAACTCTTCTGAGCTAACCCTTGCCCTCTGTGCGTCATATCTTCACTTACATTTCGCATTGCAAGTGGCTGCTCAGAAATTCATTTTTTTTGCTGTTCTCTCCCTGATCCTCATCTTGTGGCAAAGAGTGGATGGATGCAGAATTCTAGAACACTATTGTTTTTTCACAAGCCACAGGCACAGCCACACGTGTATTAGAGGAGTCAGGGAAGGGGGTCAATAAGGCATTAAGAATGCGTATGAAGAAGCCCTGGCATGATTCCAGACTATGAGAGGGAGGAGGAGACTCTGAGTGAATCACGGTGGTCCCAGCAAGACAGGAACCGCTGCTCGGGATTTATCCATCTTGTGAGCCTAACCCATTGGGAAACTTCGCTGAGAACTGTCCCCTCTTCTTTGAAACAGGGACCATGATACCAACCCCCGGGAGTGACTGAGGATTAAATGAGATGACGTTTGTGAGGTGCTGAGTGCCACATCTGGCGGAAAAGACTGGAAATGGAAGTCGGTAATTGTGCCTTTTGTTACGGTAATATCCTAGATTCCTAACTAGCAGCCTCTATCCTCACTTCTGCGTCATGCACACTCACGGGAACACAGAAGGTTACAGTTGAAGGACCTGTTCTAGGTCAGCTTCCCCGGAGAGGAGAAAACTGAGTGAGCGGGATTTAAACCGCTCAGCATCTCCTGGGTAATTAGGGCAGAATCAGAGGGAGAAACCAGCTCCCTGAATCCTGTTTCACAACTACAAAGGCTGGTCCCCTGTGCCCGAATTCCCTTCTAGATTCATCTGGCACAGGAGTGGAGCAATCCATTTCCATCCCTCCTCCTGCACCCCAACAGCCCAGTAACCACTGCTCTGTAGGTTACTACCCTGTTTCCCCGAAAGTAAGACATCATCCGAAAATAAGACCTACTTCCAGTTTTGCCTCTCACTGTAATATAAGGCATTTCCCCCCCCCCCAACATAAGGCCTCTCCGGAATATAAGGCCCCCAAAGCTACCGTAAGGCATCTGACTCCTGATTTAAAGAGACCTCGCACTGCCTGAACAGCTCCGGCTGTGCTGCGGCCAATTAGTGAGCTGGTTTGTGATGACAACTACTACCATACCATATACAGGTAATGAATTTCCTTTTTTTTTTTTTTTGTTCAACAATAAGTGTGTACTGTATTCTTCTTCGTGGAAAAATAAGACATCCCCTGAAAATAAGACCTAGTGCATCTTTGGGAGCAAAAATTAATGTAAGAAAGACACTGTCTTATTTTCAGGGAAACAGCGTATCTTCTTTGGAAGAAAGATTTGGTGGTAATGGCATTATTCCAGTGGGATGTTTTAGATCAGGAACCACAGAGCAAGATTCCTTCATGTTTTTCTCTTTTGCTATAAATATAAATAACAAGGGCATATAATATTCACAGCATAATAATGTGAGACAAAGCAAAAACAGGAGACACAGAAACAATGCTCTTTTAAAAAGGGTCAACTATTTAAAGAATTAGTTCTCTGCAGTCATTTGCAGACACTCCCTTGGAAATGCCTCAGGGCACATCCACCCCCAAAGCTTGGAACTGATCAAAACGAGTGAGGACTGAGGAGCTGTGTTGGAGAAACAGGATGGGGCTTATTTCCCGCCACATCTGAGACCTGTCCTTCAAGCAGCAGAAGCCAGAAACACTCCATCCGCGTGGAGGTGTGGGCGGGGAGCTGAGACAAAGTAGTCCCCACGGAGCCCTTGTGAGGATCGGGCAGTGCCATGGGATCGTGGCTTCTGTGGCTTTCGAGCCAAAAGTCTATCCAGCAGGACACGGGCTCTAGCAAGGCAAGCTCTGAGGTGCACGCGAGTCCTGAGGTGAAGCTAGGTCAGAGTCTGGAGTGTGTGCTCAAATGAGGGGGTACACTACTGCGGTCTTCAGCCAAGGAAACGGGGTGCCCCAATGGCTTCAGAGGCACCAGGTGGAGACAGCGCCCCAGCTCCCCCGTAAAGCTGGTTGGCAGAGGCAGGCATCCAGATCAGGAAGCGATTAGGCAGGCCTGGGGGGAATGGAGGACCCTTCCCTATTTCATCACCTGAGGAGAAATGTTTGCCATACATTGCTCATGTTTATCGTTCAGCAGATTTCAACATTTCTCCGTCAGGACTGGAAGGCCTGAGAGGCAGATCCTTCTGTTTCTCCACGGCTGAGACCCGTTCACTCTTATTCCCGACCCATTTTTGTCCTCACTCTACTCATCTCCAATTGAACTGACGAACCACAAAAGCCGATATAAGATGTAACTTCATTAGAATATCCTCCTCGTGAAAGATCTGGAACTGTATTTAATCTGCCAAGGTAATAGGTTTAAGTGAAACATAGCTGACACCTCCAGGCCACTGAGCTATTATATTTGCATTTTATATTGAATATGCCTGTAAAACTCTCTCTTTTTTTTTTTTTTGGTAGATGGAACTGACATTTCCATATGATGGTAAATGCTAAATTGCGAATAGCTTTAATCAGAGTTTTGCTTCAGCAATTCCATCACTCTGTAGCCACAGAAAAAGATCACAAGGAATGCCTGTAAGCACCCAACACAATGTGCTTTTTTGGATACAATCTGGTGAGTAGCTTAATTTGGATGTATGCTGTCTCTCACTTATCCAGAAGTCAACAACTATTTAGCAGCTACCTTACCTGGAATTAATTTAAAATAAAAGCTCTCTAAAAGCCAGAAAACTCATTGCTGAAGGGACATGCATGGACGTTTAGGGATATCAGACAGACTCTCAACCAGTGGCACTGATGCCCCTTTGAAGGACCGGGTTTCAGTGTGACCCTGCTGGCAGGGGCTCTTGGAGGGAACCGCTGGGAAAGGCTGCCCTCCCTTGAATGAACAGGGTTGTGGACACAGGACAGGGGGTGTTTGGGGGTGTGGAAGGTTCCTGAAGGCTCTGGGCATGTCGGTTCCTGGGGGAAATGGGAAGTAGCGCCATTGGTCCAATAAATTTGCTGCTTCTGCATCTGAAATGCATCTTGGTTTCTGGGAGCTCTGCCTTCTGCGGCTGCCGCTGCTGTAGAGGGTACGTGAGAATATGTGGGTTGAGGAGTGAAGAATACAGTGCTAAAGGGGCCCAGAGAATTCCGGGAAACACTGCTTGTCAGACCAGCGAAGCTCTAACCTTTGACGGCAGCATCCACAGGGATTTCTGCACCCGGGCCCTGCCGGGAGCTGGGCTCAGATCTGCTGGGAGCAGTTGTGAATAGTCGATGGAGGCGCCTTCCAGAAAATAGTCACACTGAGGAGAGTGCCAGGCGGATGAACCAGATCAGGGGTTGCCAACTGGTGGCCCTTGGACCACTGGTGGTCCGTGAGGTCCGAAAGGTTGGTGACCGCTGAACTAGACAACAAAAGGACATGGTGATCAAAGACGTGACCCTCCTCTCCTTCCTCCAGGCAAAGCCCAGCTCACAGGCCGGAGTCCCGGGGACAAGCGAGTGGCTCAAGAGCCAGTTCCCTGTGGAGCCTCTGAGTGATGGGACATGGCAGCCAGGAGCATGCGGGGACAAGGCAATCGAGTGTGGAACATGGTCTAGAAGATTCTTCCACAGCTGAGGAGTAGAAGCATCCAGGTGGTGGCGGGAAGGAAGGGGAAGGTAGAACTATGGAGAGTTTAGCCAGAAGCAGACTCTGCCCTCGGGCTGCATTAGCCCAGCACCAGCCGCCGCCCTCTGAGGCTGGCACAGTGAAATGGCAGCAGGGAGAAGCTGGCAGATGGCGATGCCAGCGGCACTGGGAATCAGTACACCAGCGCCCGCACAGCAGCTGCGACGGGTGAGACGAGGCACATTCACGGCGGCTGGTGTGTGGCAGGGGACTCAAATCTGGGGGGCTGAGAGGACTTCCATGAGCTCATGTGATGTCCCCTCTGGGCTACTTCTCAGAAGACCCCAGGAGATTCTGAGAATGAAGGGCCTACTATGGCCGATGGAGGTCGATGCTGCCACCTCGACATGAGACATGAGCCTGCCCCCACCTGGGGGTGACCTGGACCTGAAGCCCCAGGGAGGACGGGGTGTGAGGAAGACAGCAGTGCCGGTGGCCACTCCACTCGCGTGCACATGGGAGCTGAAGCAGAGCTTCCATCTCCACGCCCCCAGAGCCAATCGTAGCGACCAAGTGTTCTCTGATCTGATCATGGATTCACTGATCAGCCGCCTCTCCTGGACGGTAAGCTCTGTGAGGAGAGGGCTGTGTTTAGCTCATCTTTACATTCCTCCTTCTGACCCCGCACCAGGCACACAGCAGAGCCTCAGCCTGCATGTTTGCTGGATGCAGGATAAAGAGATCAAGGGATGCCACACATGGGACCGGCACCTCAGCTGAGGTGATGTAAACGAATAAAGACGGTGTCCAGGTGTCCAGAAAGAAGTGGCGGCTCCACACCCCAAATACTTCCAGGGCCAGAGGACTGGAAAGGGACAGGGTGAGAAGAGGAGGGTCCTGCCAGGTGAGAAGGAACGACAGATCCACCTGTGCTGCCTGCCCCTTAGGTCTGTGAGCTCAAGAGGGCTGGGTCCTTGGGCTTAGGCCAGGAGGGGGTTCACGCCCATGGGACACGGGCCTCAGGCCTCTGTAGGGCGGCAGACACCACGCCACAGCCTGAGGCCACGCCTGACTCCTCCTCTGAGAACGAGCGGGGCGGTTCACTCCTCTGGGAGCAGCCCCAGGCTCCCCAGCCCAGCTTTCCTGCTGACAGGCCTGGGAAGGGGGGACCTTGGCCAGGTGAGCTTTGCCGGCTGACAGGTGGCCATTGGTCTCTAGGTGCCAAGCCCCAGAGTGATGCCACTCTAGTGAGGGCCCAAGGAGGCCCAGAGGGAAAGCATCCTGAATGCTAGGCCCTGCTGGCATTTGGTGATCACTGGGATCTGGCTGCTTCCTCGTGACCGGGGGCTGGAAGGAGCAGGGCTCAGGCAAAGCAGGGCTCCTAAGTCACGGAAGTATGGGACTCTCATCTGGGCTGGGAGCTGTGAGCACAGGGCTCAGGACCAGATGGACGGAGAGAAATGGATTGGGAATTCAGAATCTGGACTGACTAGGTCCCCATGTCACCAGCGGGTCTCTTTACCCATTGAGCCTTGAGCAGCTGGGAACCAGGCTTGGGAAGTAGTTTTATTAAACCTCAATGGAAGGGAAGGTCTTCCCCAGCTGAATGGATCACTTGATTAATTCCATTTCACTGTTAATTCCATCTTATTTGCTTGAGAAAGGGGGATGGAGGGAGGTGGAGAAACATGTTTTCCTTCTAAGCGCATGTATTGTTTTAATATATATATATATATATATATATATATATATATATATATATATATATATTGACTTCAGAGAGGAAGGGAGAGGAAGAGAGAGCTAGAAACATTAATGATGACAGAGAATCATTGATTAGCTGCCTCCTGCACGCTGCCTACTGGGGATTAAGCCTGCAACCCGGGCATATGCCCTGACCTGAAATCGAATCTCAACCGTCTACCTGTTCATAGGTTGACACTCAACCCCTGAGCCATGTCGGCCGGGCAAAGTGCTATATTTTAAAGTGAGTCTCTATATTCTTTAGATATGACATTTTTAATACAAGCAACAATTTGAGGCACACTTTTGCTCTCTTAAAATTTGAGACTGACTTCCATTTCAAAAAAATAAAGTTTTTACACAAACTGATAATTCTAAAATGGTCCCTTCATTCTCCACTGGTTGAGAAACTGAGGGTTATAGATGTGTTCATAATGCAATATTTAATATTTTCAGAAAGGAAGATACATCCCTTCATATTAAGTTAATGTATATGCATATTTGTCTCAAGTTTTTCAGGCACAAAGTGTGAGTATATGTACATGGATATGTATGCATGTGTGTGGACATGTGGATTTATGTAGACTCTGCATATAATATGTTTGCATGTAAATCTGTATGCATGGTATGTGTGGGGTGTGTGTTGTGGGTGGTGGGAGGCTATAAAAGGTGTCTTTGATACATGTTGAGTATGCAATAAGTGTGCGTTTTTCTGAACCACCTAAGATCAAAGATGTTGTAATCCGGCCTGATTTCAAAATAAAGTTTAAAAATTTTTTTTTATTGAAAACCACAGGTTTATTCTAAAAGACTGAGTAGGATGGTACTTTAAAAATAATTCTAGGCATTTAAGTTTAAGAGCCTGAAAGAAGCCCCATCCATGGTCCAAATCTATTCCTTGGCCAGAGCCCAAAGTGTTTTCATTAGATTGCGAATTGGATACAATTTCATTCTCTTGAAGCTTTTGCTGCTCAGAATTTTGTTCTTCAGAGACCATCTAACAAGTGTCGATGGCCATGCTGGCCTCCATAATAGGCTTCCTCTCCTTGCAGGATCTATTTCAGTTGCATTATTACCATTTAAAGATGGCCTTGGGCGTACAGGCACATTTTCAGTGAATGTCTGAAGAATGCAGATGTGTCCTTTCAGTGGTTCTCAACCTTTCTAAGGCCGAGAACCTTTAATGCAGTTCCTCCTGTTGTGGTGACCCCAACCATAAAATTATTTTCCTGGCTACTTCATAACTGTAATTTTGCTACTATTAATGAATCGTAATGTAAAATATCTGTGTTTTCCGATGGTTTTAGGCGACCCTGCTAGCAGTTATCAACCTGTGGGTCACCTAAGGCCATCGGAAAACACAGATATTTACATTAGATATTTGTATTAAATTAATGTATATGCAGGTCATGTGCTAGAGGCAAGTAATTGATGCATCTCCTTCACATCGATGTTTCTCTCTCTCTTCCCCTCCCTGCCTCTCCTCCACTCTGTGAAAAGCAATGGAAAAAATATCCTCAGGTGAAGATTAAAAAGGAATAAAAGGAGAATTATAAAAAAAACCACAATGAGAGACAACTTCCATGCTCACTACCTTGGCAAAAATTAAAGTCTGACGATAATACATGTCGGTGTAGATGTAAACGGAACAATGGGATACCCACACACGGTTGCAGGATTGTGAAGACACCTCTTTGGAGAATGGTTTTGCATTACTTGGTAAAGCTGAGAAGATGCATGCAAACCCCTTCCTGTAACAAAGCAGCTTACGAAGTCCGGTCCCCAGGCCTGGCTGCAGCATCAGCGTCAGTGGGGAACTTGTTAGAAATGTAACTCACTGCACTGGACACTCTGCGGGGGGGGGGGGGGGCTGCCATCTGCGAACCTGCTGGATGATTGGAAGAGCTCTCAACGAGATGGTGGGGAAAGCACCCCAGAGAGAAATCTGGGAGCGAGTGCACAGGACGCACCATAAGAAGTTTCATAGCAGCAACTATATATCCATCCACAAGCACATGTTCTCTTAGCAAGTGGAATGTTACACTGCAATGAACATGAATGCATTCCATGGATGAGTCTTACAGTCAGTATGTTGAGAGAAAGAAGCAAGATGCAAAGGAAACACACACACACACACACACACACACACACACATACACACACACCACTTAAGAAAAGCAAGGAAATGATCACCATAAGGTCCAAGAAAATGGTTTTATCTATTAGAAAAGGAGGTCACGGCCACGAAGGAAGTCACAGTGGGGCTGGGGTTTCTGAGGGACTGGCAACATCCCATCCTTTGACAGGAGAGGCCACTAATACTCTTTTGCTTTATGACTGTACTTTAAACTGTGTAAGTGCACTCTTTCCAATACACATTACATTTTACAATAAAAACAAGCTATTGTATCTGCCATAGCTTTTCAAGGTGGCTAGCCAAATCCATCAAATATAACCCCTCCCTTCACAAGTTACCTAATTCTCGGCGCCACTGTGAGAAGCGCTCTGTTCTGTTCCACCACTGCTTTTGTTATCATTCTTTTCCCCTCGCTCCTCACTTGGAAAGACAGTCAGGGACAGACTCTGAAGGGTGACTTAGACCTGCCAGAGGCAGTGTCCCTTCCTCTTAAACACGTACTTGGAGGAGTCAGGAGCAGCCGGGCGGGAGCACATGTTCTCTGGGCACCAGCTTGGTGCCGCCCGGGGCGCTGCTGCCACCTGCAAGTGCCTTTGCTCATTTGCAGCCTGCTTTGGGGGTGGCTGTGAGACTGGACCCATGCCAGGTTAGAGGGGGAAGCGTATTGGTTCTGTAGAGGACAACAGTGACAAGATAGGAGCTGGATGGCTCAGACCTCAGTGGTCTGTGTTTAAAGCGGAACGTACTTTCCAAACAAAGTCCTTATTTTACTTTTCTTTCCGTTAAGACAGGTATACTTTGCTCACAGGTCTATGCTGATGGCATTGACAGACATTTATCCGGTCATGTCTGACATCATTCTTGTGTCTACAGGAATCAACATTTCAGTACTCATACATACATAATATAGCTACAGATTACGGCGCATTGTACCAAGCACATTAGTTGTACATAGTCTACACTATACTCAGTGAACACGGAGCTGACATGCTATTCTGTCATATAAAACATTGTGAAATAAAATATTATTAATTACTATATAGCTTAGCTGTCCAGGTTTTTTTTTTTTTTGGTGTTTGCATTTATTACATTGATTTTAGAGAGGGAGGAAAGAAGAGAGAGAAAATATCTACATGAGAGAGAAACATTGATCAGTTGCCTCCCTTACACACACTGACCAGGGATGGAACCTGAAATCTAGGAATGAATCCTGCCTGGGAACTGAACCCATGAATGTTCGACGCTCCAACTGAGACACCTGATCAGATCCCAACGTGAAAATGTGCCATTTTAACCATTTTAAGAGCACACTGTTCCAGTGTGGCCTTCGTGCTAATGTCTTTATTTGTTAGAATCGTTCCTATTTCGCACTGCTTTTTCCTAAGCCTCTGCTCACCTAGCCTCCTTCCTGCTCTTTGTCTCTGGCCACCTTGGCCAGGGTCCTTGCTCTCATGTACAATTGGAGTCCACGTTTGTCATCTCGTCTGTGGGGGACCAGAGATGTCTGCGTCCACAGCACTTGCCTTTCTGTTTCGGTGCAGCTCACAGCTGTCCAGCAGTGGAGGCTGCTCCCTTAAGCTAAAGAGAGTTCAAACAAACAAACATACAAAAAGAGTCCATTCTTCCCAGGAAAAATGTAGACTCTCACATTCGGGATCCTCTGGGACCCATCACGGGTTATCTAAAGTACCCCAAATTATTAGCCTGATGTGTTAGTGGAAGTACTCAGGATATTAATTCGCCAGTTGCGCACAATTCCCCAGTTAGTCTCTTGTGCCAAACGGTGAATAATTAAGCAGCGGATAATGTCATGCAGCAAGCCTGATAAGACAATAACGATGATAACAATAGCCGACCCAGAGCGTGGCGGGGGCCCGGCGTGGCTCCGAGCCGGCTCCGGGCATCGTTTTATTTAGTGACCGCAGTGACCCCACGGCCGGCAGAGAATTATTAGCCTATTTTAGAGATGAAGAAATCAAGGCTCCGAGAGGTTAATGATACGTCCACGCTCACGGGAGCTAATCCCCGGCAGAAGGATCACAGAGCCCTGCTCCTGGTCACCCCGCGGTGACCCCTGTTTAAGATCAGAACCCAAAAGAACGTTCTGCTTTCCCACCTTGAATGGAAAGAGAAGAAAACACACAGGAATCATTTAGGAAGAAGAATAACACACAGAAGCCCTGGCCGGGGGAGGGCTCCATTTGGTTGGAGTGTTGTCCCTTATGCTGAAAGGCTGTGGGTTTGGTTCCCAACCAGGGCACAAAGCTAGGGTGAGGGTTCGATCCCCAGTCTGGGTGCATCTGGGAAACAACCCACCCATGATTCTCCCTCACATCGATGTTTTTTTTTTCTTTCTTTCTCTCTCTCCACCCCGCCCCCCTCTCTCAAATCAATAAAAATATATCCTTGGGTGAAGATTAAAAAAAAAAAAAAAAGAACAACACACACACACACCCCTTTATTCCTTTGGGGGTCAGTGCGGGGTGAGGGAGGGAGCTGGGAGAATTAGCCAGTTAGCAATCAGTTAGCAATAAGCGCCAAAAGAAAGACATTTAGAAAAAATATGATGGCAGTTAGTTGGGAGGAGATTATTTTTAGCTGCTAGGCAGGAAGGAGTTGAGTACACAATGTAGAGCCATCAAAAGCTTTTCAGCACAGAAGGGACATAATGAAAGTGATGCTTTTAGGAAAATAAAACTGCCATCAGTGACGATTATGGCCTGGAAGGGGAAAAGCCTCAAGGTGGAAAGGCGATTCAGAGGCGCCTATAGAGGCCCTCAGGCAGGTGGTGGGGCCGGAGCGGGGGCGCGGAGGGCCCCGGAGGGACTGCGGGAAGCACGGACCGAGCAGTGGACACAGGAGGGTGGGCTGCGTGTGAGGTCCCCCCTGGATGATGGCCGCACGGGCGCTCACTGAGAGACTCAGGAAAGGCCGGGGATTTGGGGGTGCGGGAGGCAAGTGCAGGCCCCGAGCTGGGAACCTGGGCTGGATCACAGGGATGGCGGACGAGCTTCAGTTGGAGAGGGAGGGTAGGCTTGGGAGCTGGAGCCTCTGCAGAGCAGGGAGAGTCTAGGCCATGAAGATGGCTGAGAGTGTGAAGGGAGAGTCACCCCAAGGCTGGGGATTTGGGGGGTGGGGGGAGACATTCACATTCAGAGTTAAAGAGGAAAGAAGCCAGAAACGATAAGGTCAGAAAGGAGGGAGAGAGTTGAGAGCAGCCAAGGGAGGAGAAAATGTGGAGAGTGAGGGGCGACAGTCCGATAAGACAATGGGTGACAGAGGTGGGACCCACGGCGAGGCATTGGGTTATAGCATAGAGACCCGAGAGGAAGAGCTGCAGCTGAATATTGGGGGGAGTGGGGGGTGAGGAGTGAGGAGAGGAGCGTGGGGTAAGAGGGGGAAGGTGCAGCGATGTCTCGGCGGTTTGGTGATGAGGAAAGGCGAGGTACATGAGGACAGGCCAAAGGCATAGAAGGTTCAGGGAAAAGCTCAGGACGCAGGAGCCAGTGTTCATAGGCCCAGGGGAAGGATCCCATGGAGCAGAGGGAAGGAAAATGCGTGAGAGAATCGGATGACTAACGAGGCCGGAGTATAGGGATGGGAAGCAAGGGGGGTCCAGAGTGTTGGAAAGAAGTACCTTTCTCTCCAAACTGTGGATGTGGAGGGGGAGGGGAGCTCACACGGGGGCCACCTGGAAGCAGGGAGGCCTGGCAGCACAGAAGGACCTGTGACAGTACAAGAAGGCTGTTGTGCAATGAGAAGCGTGACAGAGAATCAACAGGACAGGCAAGGGTCACCGAGGTGGTGTGAGGGTCAAACTGATGTCGTATGACACACACGTGGGGGGTCACTTGGCTTAGTTCCGGGGCTTTCTTTAAACGGTACTGAGGAGGCAGCGAGGAAATAATGTACAAGAAGCAGAGGGTGGAATTCGCCCTGGTTTGGGAGTTAGAATATGAGCCTAACAGAAGGACCAGGGGTCAAGGTCACTTGAGGGCTGGCTAGGAAGGCACGAGGACGGAGAGAAAACCAGTGCCTGGTCTGGTGGCCCTGGAGGTGCTGTTCAGCTCGCCCTGTAAGGAGCCCTGCTCTGGGAGCGCCGCTGATTGACACCTGCAGTGACCATTGCACCTTTGGGCTCCCCCTGCCCTCGCTCCAGGCCAGGCTGCTCTCGGGCTGCTCCAGGGAGGCCTGAGCCTGGAGGAGCGCCAAGAGGTAGGCCATTTCCCCCGCACAGGACTCCTCCCACAGGAGAGCTCAGCTCAGGGATCCTCACGGCCTGGCTGAGATGTTTCTCGGCTTTGGGTGCTGTCTGAGGTTCTTCCTGCCCAGTCCTCCTGCCCTCCTTTCACAGATGTCAGAACCTCCTGCAACTAGGAAGATGCCCCCCCTCCCACCTCCCTCTCACTTTGTGTCCCAGATGTTCCCCCAGTAACTCTGTGGCCTGTCTAACTCCGATGTGGCTTTGGCTCTTTTGGATGTCCTGAACCGACACACTTGGACTTGCTACTCTAGCGGAGGGCCCAGCGACTGGGAGATGGAGGCGGCTGCAAAGGCATAAGGGCTGAGTTCTGTGACACCTCTTCGAAGTGATCAGAGACGGACAGAGAGCTGCACAAACAGCAGAGGCTTTCCCCATGCCCTCCACCCAGCTCCCACTGGTAGAACCCTCATTACATAATTAAAACCAAGAAATGGACATTGATATAATAGTAGCAAGGTTACATGGCTCTGTGTCATCAGTTTCTCATTATGTTTCTGTCCACCTCACAGCGATATGGACCTCATCTTCACTGCAGAAAGTAACAGTTCTCTTGTAAGCCAGCTCTATGATCACAAGGTTGGTAAGATGCCTACATAAAACCGTGGGTAGGTGGTTGGGTAGGGAATAGGAAATGGCATATGTCTGCTGATATGAGAGGTCTTTATTCATTCATCCATCCATTTGTCCGTCAGTCCATCCATCTGTCCATCCATCCAATCATCCATCTGTTCACACACCCCTTCCTGTTAGCTAAGCTTTTCCTAAGTGCCAGAAACCATGCGCTGCGTCTATGACATTAGGATACTGACATCAAAATGGTCACAGCAGCTCCCACACCTCTGTTTGGGCTCAGACGCACTGAGGATGGATAATTGTTTAGGGGGCAAAGGATACCCACATCTGTCCCGGGAACACATCCACACAGGCAGTCATTCAACCGGTAGCCACCTTCTGCTCAATGGCCGGGATCATGCCTTTTTATGAGTCATTGTAAAGCTCCAAGTGCATTGACATATACTTCATAAATGCTAAATAATAACCAGCCAGTGAACCTAAAAGTATTGGATTCTGTATCCGAGACATTAAATCCAAGTTATGCTGTTCTAGACGCAAGGCAAACAAATAAATCAACCCCAAATCAAATACAGCCCGCGTCCGTCCCCGCCAGCCTGGGTGTTGTCTGGAATGCTCTTTAGGGGTGAGTGGTTCTCTCATGACGGGGCACTTGTTAGTGCTTCACCTGACACGCCGCACACCGCGCCCTGCCTGCGCTCTGGGAGGAGAGTTTCACCTCTGACCCACAGCAGACAGCAGTGATACCATGTTCTACAAACTCCGGTTCTCTCTACTTGATGCCAGAAAATAAAATCTGCTAAAGCTCTGGGGACGGGGGACAGTCACTCCACAGAACGATTAGATTGATCCTGGCAGGGAGTCCCTGTTGGCAACCCTGGGAGACCCTGTTGTATTTCAAAGGTAGGATTTCGTTTTCCTTTAAGATGCCAGACACTTCCAGGTACCTGTGGTCCCTTGAAAGCTTACATCCATAATCTAGAAAGCCTGAAATGCCCCCTGATTGGCCACTGACCTGGCCCACCGCTCTGTCTGGATGCTTTCCTGACCCCCAGTTCAGACTCTTGAGCACCGTCTGGTGCCAATTGACCGGGGATCTCTGGGCCCGGCCCCTTCTCCCTGGGAGTCTGCCATCTTGGTGCCACAGACATGGTTTATCTCCATCGGCATCACTTTAGTCAGTTCAAGGTGATGACACCCTTGGGAGCAAAGCCCAGCCCTCCAGCGCAGAAGACTGACAGCAAAGCCCATCATTGCTCACGAGGAGGCGGTGACTGGGACATCCCCGGGAGCCGCACAGACTGACAAGGTCACGTGGAGAACAGAGTGCACAGGAGAGTCTATCCTTCAGTGGGTTTTTTCCAAAAGGATTTCACTCTCATTCAGTGGCAGCCAAGGGGAAGCGCGCCAAGGAGCCAGGCCAGGCACCTAGATCTGGCCAAGGGAGTGCGGAGCGGAGGCCGGAGCCAAAGGGGAAGGTCCGGAGCCAAGAAACGAAAGGTAAAGCAGCCACCAGTGTTACATTTTCTATGAAAACAGGGGACTCTGGCCAGCGTTTGCCTGGCCCAGACCGAGCGCCTCACCACTCTCAGCACATGCGAACAGAAGGACGCTACTGATGCTTAGGGGGTGGTTCTCAGATAGCACAGCACATCCAGCTCACCAGGGGAGGGGGTGGGGGGTGTTAAAGAAGGCCGATTTCTGCTCCTCAAATGCAGATGCCAACTGGGTAGTTCTGGGCAGGGGCGTGGGAAGGCACATGTTAGCAAGCACTGCCCATCATTCTGTGGAAGGCATATTGCTCTCAATCAATATCTTTCAATCTTTATGGGAGTGAAATACTAAAGGGTTTGGGGAAACACCTTAAAAATAATCCAGTCCAAAGTTCTCCTCTTGCAGATGGAGAAACTGAGGAGGTACAAGCAGAAAGGTGGGGCCAGAAGCAGAATGTAGTCACAGTGCCATTTATTTCACTAGACTACGCGGGTAGGTGACTCTCCTCCCCGTCAAGTCCTGTTGGACATATATGCATGCACTTATGGAGAAACTAGAACACGTCTGGATTATTTTAGTAATTTTTAAATCCTTTGCAACAACTGGCAAGAGCTTCAATGTTGCCAAAGCAAACATTAGGGAAAAAATGAGCTTAGAAAGAAATGGTACTCACCCTCTCTGAAAATCAGTGACGAAGAAGAAGATAACAGGGACTCAAAGTTGTTCTCCAAAAAGAACCATGATGTTTGCGTTCCCCAAATCAGTGCCTAGGATGAAGCAAAAAGTAAACAGTTGCAAGAAGTTGTATGTATTCCTGATGCTGCATTAAAAAAAGAGTAAGAGATACTTTTCACAAGCCGTGCTAGAATCAAATCAGAGTGAATGTCATAATTATGCTCATCACCTTTACGTCAGTTCCTCACGTTGCTTTGTGTGGCCACGGACAGTCAGTTTAATCAAAAAGTCCTGTGTCTCAGCAAATTCTGGAAGTGTCCTGGCAAAGGCCATTGGAAGATCAGCCCCTAGTTGTTAGAGGACCCCCCTGAGATGGGCTGCATGGCTCTGAATCCTTTGTTTTTTTTTTGGTTCTTCTCTTTATAGAAGAAAGTGAAAACCGAGTAGGCCCTCATTTGAAATGAGTGGGGAATCAGAGCAGAAATGCGAAGAGCAGCGACTACATCTGCATGATTTAAGTGTGTTTGTCCTTACTGATTGACTAATTCATTTGTTCAAGAAATATTTATGAAGACCTTCTACATTCCAGGCAGCGGTTCTGCTCAGCAACAGATTTGGTTTTACCAAATGTGAACCTGGTTGGCTAGAAGGTGGCTATCCACCCATCACAGGTTACCCTCATTATGTAGCAGGAAGTCCATGGTCTGAGAGCCTTGTGTGTTGTAGAGGCAGAACAATCAACTGGGGGTCAGCGGCCAGGTTCAAGTTCTTGTTGACTTTTGGCTAAAGCAGGCTTTCCCTCAACACTTTTGAGGTTCAGGCTAAATAATTCTTTGCTGTGGGAGTGGGGCACACTAACCAGTGTATGTAGGATGTTTAACAGCATCCCTGATCTCTACCCACTAGATGCCATTAGCATCTCCCACTCCCATATCTGTGTCAACCCCATGTCTCCAGATACTGCCAAATGTCCCCTGTATGGGGGGGAGGGAGGAAAGAGGTCAATATGTCCCCAGTTGAGAATGACTGGATTAGAGGAATAACTAGTTATTATAGCTTGTTGTCAAGCTATAATTCTGATCATCACCAAATTTTAGAGCTCAAAGGATCCTCAGAGATGACCTAATCCATCTCTCTCTCTCTCTTTTTATGATCATAGAGATCAAGATGTCACTAGAGACAAAGTGGTGGCCCAAGATGGCATAGTCAACTAGAGCAAATTTCACCCTAGAACCTAGGGGGCGGGATTGTGGTAGATTATATCACATTTACATACAATGTGATGTTGTATCTAAAACTCCATTAGGGCACTGTGCTGGGGTTTTAAATACATCATCACATTCAGTCTTGACATCAACTTTCCAAAGTCAGCACCATGATTCCCACTTTATAACTGGAGAAGCTGGGTTCCACAGAGGTTAAGAAAAACACCCTATATTACACAAGTGGTAAGTGTTAGAGAAGGTTTAAACTCAGAATTATTGAACCTTGAGACTCAAGTTCATTGTTTCTCACTTTTTTTCTTTTGCGATGAGGTATTTTAAGCATTCACAAAAGTAGAGACTAATCTAATAAAGAACCAAGGGGAGAATCCAAGATGGCGGCATAGATAAACACCTACACTGCTGCCTTGCACAACAATTTCAAAACTACAACTAAAAGACAGAATGGACATCATCCAGAACCACAGGAAAGCTGGCTGAGTATAAGTTCTATAGTTAGAAGGAAAGAGAGGGGCTCACAGAGACCCAGAGGAGCTGCAAAAAGCTGAGGTACAGAGACATGCGCGCTGAGAGAGCGGGTGCTGGAGTACCTGGCTGGCTTTCTCTGGCGGGAGGGAAACGGAGACTCCCAACGGCATTGAACCCCTTATCTTATGACACTAAATCCCAGATCCAGCTGAAACTAATAAAGACCCAAGTACTTAGCACCCCAATTTGAAAATGCTAATATTTTTGCCATATTTGCTTTATATTGTAGGCAATAAAACGTTGCAAATACAGATTACTTTCCTTTTAATACTTTTCCACTCCTGTTCCTTTCACTTTCTTTCCCCAAATAACCATTCTATTGAAGCTTCCTGCCTGCGGAAAAATTGCCACTTTTCTTTCATGCATGTATGTTCACAAACAATATATAACACTGAAAAATGCACCAAAGGGTACAACATGCTTCTGCAGATTGCATTTTTCACTCAATATGATGTCTGTTTTTCTAGTTTGAAACTATAGTTTAATTCTTTTATTTTAATGACTGTATTGTCATAAACTATTCCCCTTTTGGTGGACATTTACTTTGCCTTCCGTTTTCACGATCACAAGTCACCCAGCTGGGAGCATGGCTGTGGGGCATGTCTATACACACATGTGTGGGCCTTTCTCCAGGACATACAGCTGGAGGTGGGTCTGCTGGGCTGCAGAATGTACATGTGTTCAGCCTTATTAAATATTGCCATCTCATTCTCCAAAACGATTGCACTAAATTATACTCCCTCCAATAGATTATACGAGTTTTCATTTCTTCACATCCCTGCCAACGCTTGGTATTTTCAGACTTTATAACGTTTGCTAGTCTGATTGGGTTGAAATAGCATATAATTATTGTTTCAAAATCCCGTGTTCTTAACTGCTACGCTTACTGTCTACACACCTGGAAGCTTTGGTTATGTAAAATGAAGGAAATGTCTGTCTATTTCTTTGAGTAGCAATAGTATAATGTGTGCCCATAGTTAGTAAATTTCAAGTGCCACTTTTGTACATTGTTGGTGTTGGTAGAGTATATTTCTATAGTTTCTGTAGCAGGCAATTTGACAAAACCTATCAAAATTTCAAATGCACATACATTTTCCTTTAACTTAAAAAATAATCTAAAAATTCTGAAAAAGTTACAGAAGTAGTGAAAAGTATTCCCGTAAGCCAGTGGGAGAATGTTACTGCTGTATCACATCTGCATTACATTTCTCAATCTCTCTTCCTCTCTTCCCTTCCCCTTCTGTCTCTATGTATATATACATATCGATATATTTTTCCAATGACTTTACTTTTTTTATTTAACCATAGAAAAGGTGTCAAAGTCAGGAAATTAACACCAACATGTTATTATCTAATCACATCTTATTGAAATGTATCCACAGTCTAATATTCTTCATTCTAGAAAAAAATTTTTTTTCACCTTCTAGGATGCAATCTAAAATTATTTGTTGCCCCCAGTTGCCATGCCTTTTTCTCCTTTAGCATGTAATTCTTCAGTCTGTTGTGTCTGTGAGGACCTTAATATTTTTGGAGAGTGCTGGTCAGTTAATTATTTGTAGACTACCCGTAATTTTGGGGTTGTCTGCTGTTTCCTCATGACCAGATACCGGGTGTACATTCTGGGCAAAAACACCGCTGAAGTGATGCTGTTTGCTTCTCCGCGCATCACGCAAGTGCATCCTTCAGGCCTCGCCCTGTCGTTGGCGGTGATGTTTTGATCACTTAGTTATGGTGGTGTCTGTCAGGTTCCTGTTTTCCTTTGGTAATGAACAAGCCTCCTTTGGGGAGATGTTGAAGACTATGAGAAACATCCTATTTCTTTTATATATATATATGTGTGTGTGTGTGTGTGTGTGTATATATATATATACATATATATATTATTGATTTTTCACAGAGAGGAAGGAAGAGAGCTAGAGAGCTAGAAACATCGATGAGAGAGAGACATTGATCAGCCGCCTCCTGCACACCCCCCACTGGGGAGAGATCCCCGTCCTCCAGAGTCAGACCAAAGTTCTGCAGCAGCAGATGGGCCCAGGGAACTGTAGGCTGCTGAGCTGCCTTGTCCCGCCTCTTCCTCCACAGACTCTAGAGGCGTTACTGGCTACTCTCAAATTATTTCTGTAGAATAAAAGGGAGGGGCCTTCGCTGGCACTGGCTGGGAGGTGCTGAACAAAAGGGGAGGGACATCTGATAAAAACGAGATCCAGGCAACGACTTTCTTAAGTCATATGACCTTAAGTTTTCACCCACCAATCTCCTTTCCTCCCTCGGTTCCCTTTTATACGATTTTCATTTATAGCATCCCCCCACCTGCCCTGCCCATTCCCTCAAGGTGCCCACTTCCATTTCCAGAAATAAATTAAGGGTTTCTTGGTTCTCATTAAATTTTATGCCTCGCCCTCCACTCCTTCTCCAGCCTTTTAACTTTAGGCATCTTTTTCTTTATTTTCTTTTACCATGTCCCTAACTGCTCTCATGGAGGTGATTCTAGACATACGAGGCTCCTGACAAAAGTCCCAAGGGTCTCCAAATCAGAATATTGGAAAGTTCTGGCGCCTCTGTACTAGGAGGCCAAGTACACACGGTGAAGGAAGCACCTGCTTCGGAGACAAAGGTAGGATCAGTGGGGGGCCCAGGCATCACGAGGGAGGAGCAGTGGAGGGGACACAATGACCTCTGACCCCTCCTCCCTGGGTCTAGTTCCCTGGCTCCGCCCATGGTGCTTGGCCCAGCTTTCCGAGTTCCATCCCTGCAGTGCACCATGCCGTTCTGTGCTGGCGAGTGTCCTCACGGGACGCCTGGCCTACATGCAGGCGGTCCGGCCATGCAGGTTGGAGGGGAGCGGTGCTGGCTATCCCACCAGCCTGTGGGGTGTTGGGTACTTTTGGGAGGTTCTTGAGAAGACAGAGGAGGAAATCTCTGGGCTGTCACCCGGGAAGGTCTGGCTTGTGACCTCACCAGCGCTCTGGAATTTCCCCGGTGGTGGTCTGTCCCACATGCAGAGCATCCACGTTTACTGAAGTTTCTGGGCACGTGTACAGATGTGGCTGCAGTGACTCGAGGCATCCTGACTGGCTACGGAAGGCACCGTCCTGGTCTGGTCCACACGGGGATTGGTGCTGCCTGCCAAAGCACACGGGGCCCACCTGGAAGGCCAGAGATCCTTAGAAGCCTGTGAGAAATTCTGCATTGTAAGTTTTCCGTTTAGGGAAAATGTAACTACGATCCATGTTAAAGAGTGAAGCAGGCTTACATGCGGGGTAATATCTCCAGATCCCTCTTTGAGATTCAAGAAATAGATGAAGAACTACAAGGTGCCAGGTACCAGGAGAGGGTGATTACCTAGACAGTTTCACAGCGCTTCTGTGAAGGAGGACATTCATCTGTGTGTCCCATCTTACGGATGCGAAGACAGACGCCAAGCACCGAAGGGGCTCGGCCGTGATGACTTGGTTACGGCGACTCGAACCCAGCTATCTAGAGAGTGCGGTGCTAGACTATGTCCACGACACCTTTGCAGTCGAGTGCATAGCAATAAAAGAACAAAAACATGGTCGGTGGCTTGATTGCGTTATTTTGTGAGAGACGGAGAAGCCCCTGGTGGAGTTGGAGACAAAAATATCGATGGCAGAGAAGCTAACTGGCAACAGGGGAAAGGGAGGAAGGAAGGAGAAGGGGGTTCTGACCCATTTCTCATGGTATCAAGAGAACCTCTACTTAATGACCATCTCTCTCCCTTCCATTTCTGTGGAACATGCATTCCCTCCTGCCAGTGGCGGGAGAGTGCCACCTTGGGTCCCGGGGCATAGAGGACCAAGGGTCATCTTGCTTCCCACGAACCTCCCAAACGTGGAAGGGCTTCAGTGGAGAAGGATTGGGATCAGGTTCGGGAGGAGCGGGGTTTGGGCGCAGGGAGTGGTCCTCGGTGAAGACTAACCAGGCTCAGAGCCACGTTTACCTAGGACTCCAGGCTTGAAGATGGGACGGTCACTGACTCGTGCAGCTTGCTCACGCTCAGTGGACACGCCTGGCTGACGGGAGGCAGCGTCCCTGCGACGGGTGCTGCCACTCCCTCCTGAGCCCTGGCCGCAGGCCACATCACCTTGGAATCTGGCGTCCTCTGCCCGGCAAGGGTCATGGTCGGAAGGTGTGGTCCTTCAAGGGTGGTTGGGCTATACCCGCAGGGGCAGAGCCATATTGCCCCAGTAGGTTCTGAAAGACCCAGCCTTGCTGTTTCCGTGTATCTGGAAGCAACTTTCAGCAAGTGGAGTTTTCCCTCCTTTTATTTCTGCCCGAGTTTTATTTTTCACTAGAGAAGTCATTAAGAGCCACAAGGAAGGGTACTTAGTTTTTCAACTCATGAAGTCCCCTCATCATCACCTCGGAGGGTACCTGTTGGTAAAGATGGACAGTAATATTAGCTCTATTATTGACCTCCACCACTGCACTTGGGAGGTTGCAGAAGACTTGGTTTACTGGAATTTTTTATCTCCTTATGTCCACGGTGATGGTTAGGAAGGCAAGAAGAGACAGGTTGTGCGCGGGTTATTTGCCACATTAAATGACACCGGGATCTGTCATTTCCCCAAGACCTGCCTTTCCAAAGGCGTCCGGGGTGCGAATGAAACTTGGTCCACCCTTGGCTTTGCTTGAGCACAGTCATTCCCTGAGAGAGGGAGTTCCAGGCACCGCGGAGTTTTGGGGCAGAAGCTTAGAACGCGCCCGCTGTTTCCCTGATTGATCCTTCGCGAACATAAAGAACAGCCCTGAATGCGGTGCTGAGTGTGTGGCAGGGGCGCGGGAAGGGCGTGTGGTTGCCCAGTTACCCAATCAGAATCGCTTCCCCGCTCCCTTCCCACCGGAGACTGACATGTAGACAAACGCGTTCGCAGCCGCCAGCGCCGGGCCTGACGCCAGGTACGGCTCTGAAAGGCTTTGGCATCTGTTTTGTCTTGCCTCGTGCCCACATACTGGGGCTGCTTGTTTTCATCCAATGGCAATTAGCACCGTGCAAATGCCGTGTGCCCTGCGCTAATTCGGAAGAATAAGCATGTCACCCTCTGCCAAGAATTACAGCTAATCACAGAGGGCTCCGGGCACACCTGCCCTTTGATTAGGCTTTTGTTTTAAAATGAGGGGTTGCTGCAACCCGCAACACTGCATTCTCCCCTGGCGTGGGGATAACCATGGAGACGCAGGGGAAGCCCAGAGTGTGGCCTGGTTGCCACCCGGGAAGATACAAACAAGGACAGATGGAGGCAGGGAACCCGGACTGAGGCGGCCACTTCCCGTGGGGCGACTGAGAGCAGGGTGGGTCCCGGAATGCGCAGAAGCAGGGCCGTGAGCAGTGCCCCGCCCTGGAGAACGTTTAGAAAGTACTACAAACACGTGTGGGAGGGCAGACCTGGGATGGCTCTCCTTTTGGGGTGAAAAGCTCTTTGGTCAATTTTTTTTGCCCAAATTATTAGCCAGGTGATCCATACTATTCATTAATAATTAGCCTATCCATTTTTTATTCATTTCAGAGAGAAAGAGAGAGAAAACATCAATGATGAAAGAGAATCATTGCTTGCCTGCATCTTCTGGGGATGGAGCCCAAAATCTGGGTATGGGCCCTGACCAGGAATCGAATCGTGACCTCTTGATTCATATATAGGTTGATGCTCCACCGCTGGGCCATACCAGGTAGGCAATAATTAGCCTATTCTTTACTGACCTGATATATCATTCTTATTTCATGTTCTTGGTCTCTTTCTGGATTCTACCTAGACTTTATCTATCTGTCTATTTCTTTAGCTACACCAAATTACTTTAATTATTGCTTCTTCTTAATATTTTTGATAATATGATTGGGATAATTCACTCCATTACTATTCTTACTCCCCTCCCTGAAACAGTCTAGCCAGTATGTATGTATGTATGTATGTATGTAAATGAAATCTCTCCACAATAATTATTAGTATCATTTTCTTAATTTTCTCTACACTCCCCAAATAAAATGAATCAAATGGGAATGCTATTAAATATGATCTTTGCTGGGTATTTTTGATAGATACCTTTTGAGTTTAAGAAAGTGAATATGCCTAGGTTGCTAAGAATTTCTATAGTGAATATGAATTTAATAGAATAATTTTTCTCTATCCTTTAAAACATTCATATGGTGTTATTCCTTTTATCCGTTAACATGGTGGTTCATATCACTTCATTTTCTGAGTGTGAATCATTTCTGCACTCCTAAAATAAACTTTTTTATTCATATGAATTTTTATATTTCATATACTACTGACCTCAGTAGTATATAATTAGAATAGGTCAGAGATGCACAAAATACCAGGTATCTTAAAGGAAGGATACTACAGAAACCAAGAAACTGGTGAAATCATATAATTTTGGGTTTTTGAATTTTTTATATTCAACATAATGGTCTGATCCTTGAGTGATTAGGCCGTATATTTGTTTGTTTACTTTTCTAAAAAAAAGAAAATAACAACTTGCTAAGGACTTGACAGACCTTAAGTTGAGTTAGGAAACACTGTCGGTACAATCTCAGCATTTTAATCATGATGAGTCTAAGGGCTGGCGAACTGCATGTTGATGTCCTTGTTTTCTGTCTAATGAAAATATTTAATTTTCAGAATGAACTGCAAGTCACCCCAGATTTACTTCACACCAACCTTGTGGGGATGATGAATCATTCTCAAGGGCAGCACCGAGGTTCAAGTCCCTGAGGCTCTCGTGGCTTCCTATTTGTCCTTCCTACTGGGTGCAGGGCGTCTTCAGTAAGACCCCAAAGTATGATAGTGTTTTCCTCAGGGACCACCATTTGTAGAGAAAAGTAACCCCCCAAATCGCAGGATGAATGGAATTGTCACAACTTCCTTAACTCTGTTCTTGTCACTCACTCCATGCAAGCATTTCTGTCTGGAGATCACCTATGTGCCCAATAGAAGCTGGGAGAACAATTATTCAAGATGTTCTGCCTCATCCTATTTTAAATCCATCTCCAGTGATTTGATTTTGGGTGGTGGGCGCACAGAGCAATATACACACATCGTGTGACATAGGCATCTACTTCTGAAACCATATGATCCTATTAACCAATATCATCCCAATAAATTTAATAAAAAAGTTCATCTTCCCTGCTTATAAGGAAATAGAGATGTGTCCTTCAATTTTCGTGTCCTTTAAGGAAGCATCTTGGTTGCTTTATTCTTCTCTGTTGATTTGATAAATGATCATTTAAACCCAAGGAAGATGTTTCTCACTCTGAATCATGATGAAGGTACATATCTTGATACTCAGTTAAAATAAATAAGGTGTTTGTTGTTTTTGGAAATCTCCTATGGAGCAACTTGGTCATTATCATGCTGTAATTATAGTCTCAGTCAACCAAAACAGTGAGTCAACCCCTGCATGCTTGATTTTGGCAAAGTGTTCAGATTGATGGAGGAAGAAAGATGCGATTGCTCGCTCAGAGAGCAGCTGCAAAGAATTCTCATCTTCCTTTTTATTTTTTTGCTTCTGCTAACTGGGTGGCAAACCCACATATCTCGGTTGATTATAATACACCTTCCCTTTGCTGTCTTAACTCTCCTGTCTATACAGCTCATTCATAATCGTTACAAATGAGGATGCTAGTCATCTTACCTTACAGATTTCTTTGCCCACCTTAGAGTTAATATATTTTGCACAAATTTTAAACTGGGACAGAAGTTGTAATCCCAATGGACCCGTCAAAGGTATTGGTTTTTCCCTTCAAGGAGTTTTCAGAGAACTGAGTTCCATAGAGTAATTATGTTCTTGTTACCAGACATCCAAAGATGCATATATCTGCCAAATACAAGCCTATTGGGTTTTCTTCTACTTGGAGTCAGCAGTATACAATGTATTTATAGTTTATCGCATATTAGTGATCTGAAAGTGATATACTGCGCTATAAGAGAGAAAAGGAAGAGCTCATATGCAAGGGGACACTGTGTCTTTTACACCGAGAAAATAATTTTGAGGTAAGGTAATGAGGAGGCCAATGGAAATTGCTACTGAACTCTCAAAGACATCACCACAATTCTTCTGTTGCTACTTTGCCTTCTTTCCTAAATATATTTTTCATTGATTTCAGTGAGGAAGGAAGGAAGAAGAGAAACATAAACGATGAAAGAGAATAATTGATAGGCTGTCTCCTGCATGCCCCCCATTGAGGATTGAGCCCATAACCAGGGCATATACCCTGACCAGGGATCAAACCTTGACCTCCTGATTCATAGGTCGGTGCTCAACCACTGAGCTACACGGGGCTACACTGGCTGGGCCTGTTGCTACGCCTCTCCCAGGACAGAGCAAAGGCAGCCAAGATCTTTTCATTCAGGTGGTTTGGGGGTCTTTTCCGCAGTGGCATTATTCCTTGTAGTTGGAAGGCACTGGAAGCCATTTCTCAAGCAGAACAGACTCAAGGCATGAAGCTGCTTAAAGGAGGTGGCATGAAATGTTCACCCCGCTCCTCTCAGAACAGAGTCCTGCAGCTGGTCCAAAGGAGCCATCACCGGCTCCACAAAGAACTGCAACTGCTTAGAAAGTGGCTAAGATGCCCCTGTCATCTACTGACAACAACTACACGGGCTGGAAAGGCCTGTGACACACATTCATCAGAATTCACAAATACCAGGGCGTGGGGAGCTGGAGAGGCAGCCTACCTCACTCACTGGCCTGATTTGGGGCCAGAGTTAGAGAAGCCCGCTTTAGAGGCAACCAGAGGAGAATCCGCTGGACTCCATACAGCGACACCTCAGAAACCCACGGATTGGCCAAAAGGAAACATAACGTAAAGAACATGGTTGCAATTCTAAAGAAAATTTCTGAAGTCAGTAGATTGTGGACTTTACTCTTTCAGATGTATGCTTGTGAACCAAACAACGAAATAAACTTTTCCTTTGTTAATTTTTTTCATCCTGGAGTTAGATTCCTTCCCCCAATACTGAGTAGACACCATCCCGTCTCTTTGTGGATGAGCGCTGCTTTGACAAAGTCAAAAGGCAGTTGGATCCCCACTCTATCCCTCTTGCTGGTGACTTGTAGTTTAGATTTGAGGAAGAGCTAAAACTATTTTTTCCCCAAGATTAAAAATTTTAACTAGTATATTGCTCAGGGTTAATATTTCTCTGCCAATCTGCATTTCACTTTGTATTTGCAATGTGGTTATTCCTTCATTTTAAGGACTTCTTTGGAGTAATCTGCCTCTGGAAACATTTTCATTCGTGGGCTCTCTACCGCAGGAGCATCAATTATCTTTATGTTGGATCACTTTAGGAACGCCCTCACGCTGATGGTATTTTCTTTTACGTGTCTTTTTCCCTCTGCATCATCCTGATGAAGCTCTTTCTTTGTATCAGAATTTTATGTTATAGTCTCTATCATTCTAGTTTATCTATGAGTTCTATGATAGTGCTTTTGTCCTCAATTGCTTTCTGCAGTCTCCATTCTCTTCTTGTTTTACGTTCTTTGAGTTCCTTTAAAAAATACATTTGGAAATACATCTTTAACTGTGTAGTATACTAGCACAGGGTTGCCTTCTTTTCCTTGGCTTATGTTTCCCTCCAGACTAAGTCCTTTATTTCTATGCTGTTTCGTTAATTCAATACTGATTTACTGGTTACCAACAAGGTGCCAGGGACTGTTCCTGAAGCTAGGGAACCCAAGTTCCCTACCTTCATAAAGACTGCATTCCAGATGTCAGAAAAAACACACCCAAATAGATAATTAAACATTAAATAAACTTCCTCTGAAAAGGCCAGGTAATCAATAATTTGGGTTTTGTGGGTCACATGGTCTCTGTCTCATCTACTCAACTCTGACAGTCTTATGGACGGCATGTAAACTAAAGCGCGCTGCTGGGTTCCAGTTAACGTTGTGGATACCTGGCTCAGGACATCCCTTTACCAATGTTATTTTTTATCATTTCATTGGTACTGCTTATTTGAGGGCATTCTACCTGTTTCATGACATTGAAGTTTATGGTCCTGGTTGGAGTGAGTGAAGAGACAAAAGTCTCATGGTCACACAGCAAGAAGAGAGTGAAAAAGAGCTTTGAGTAATTCTATGTGAATGGAGTTAGTATCCTTAGACGTATTGCAAGACCAAGGGGAAGGGTCATTTGGGTCACTTCCGGACACAGCTTAAGAATGGGCCGCCAACATGAAAGGACAAAATTTGGAACCTGTTACTGGCTTCTCCCTGTAGCTCTCCAGGCCTGGTCCTGGGGTGACTACCAACTAATGGGGGGCAAGAGACTGAAACAACATGGACACCCAGCAGTGAAAGTCCCCTAAAGCAGTGTGAGGATGGAGGAGCACTGTAAGGACACCTGCTCACTTAGTATTTCTCCTGCGGCCTGCTTTCCATTTTATGCATGGAAAGCACTTACTTTTGGCTTATTTTCCTAGGGTACTAAAATAATTTTAAAATACATTTTTAGCTCAGCCAGCATGGCTCAGTGGTTGAGCATCAACCTATGAGCCAGGAGGTCACGGCTCGATTCCTGGTCAGGGCACAGGCCCAGGTTGTGGGTTCGATCTCCAGTGTGGGGCGTGCAGGAGGCAGCTGTCCAAGGATTCTCTCTCATCACTGAGGTTTCTCTCTCTCTCTCCCTTCCTCTCTGAAATCAATATAAAAATATGGAAAAAATACATGTTTATCCTATTCAAAACAGGTTTTATTCATTGCCGAAACACATGTAGCTAGGCAAAGAGAAAAATAATAAAAATGATATCAAATTCCCCCTGCAGGGATAAACAATGTTAACGTTTCAAGGTAAGTTCTTTCAAATATTTTTTCTATAAATATAAATGTACATTGAATATGAATATATATTAAATTTAAGGTAATTGTATATTGTTATATATAAGAACATTAAAGTGGGTTGTGTTGGATAGCTAGCACGCTGTCTGCTGCCTTTAGTAAGTAATACATGATGGCAATAACACATGGACTAGAAAACAGAACGCGCTAACATTGGTCTGTTCCGTAACCTGCTTTTCACATTTACTGACATATAATGAAACTTTTCTGAGACCCTGCATTTTCTTCTTAATGGCTACATAGTATTCCAGCGCACGTATGTCTCCTCACTCACTTATGAGGCCCAGGTGCTGCCTGCTTTGCTCATTGGGCAACTTTGCACGTCACTCACTTAAGGGCTCTCTCAGGGTGGGACACTTATGTTGCCTCTCTCTTCCCAGGATTACAAATAACACTGGAACGAATGCCGTTTCACCCGAAGACACGCACCTATTCTTTCCCTCCGCACGCCCTCGGCAGTAGAATTCTTCTTTAGAAATGTATTTTACCTTGTCTGGGAAGCTGCCTTAATTTCGTGATAAAATTTTGGCTGGAGCCCTGGAGACATTCTTGTTCCCTGTGCTGGTTTGGCCGTCTGGGTGGGAAAAGCATGTGGGGGTCCCTGCTTCCCCATCCGCTCTGGACTGGGATCAGGAGACCCATGCCCCGTGAGGCAGTCCCCACCAGGCGAGGAGAGATCAGGGGACCCCATAGAGAGTAACGGGGAGAGCCAGAAAGCTCATTGCAGCGATTCCTACCGAACACCACGAGAGCTTCATTAAAGCACTGAATACTAAAACTGGGCCTGAACAAAAACACACCCAAAGGGTGTCTCCAGCCGACAAAGGGCACCACATTCAGAGCCTGGGCTGACATTTAGAGCTTAACACACCCCGACAGCACCGGGCTCCCTGGGGGAGCAGCATCTGACGAAACACGCCCCAGCGTCCGGGACGCGGCCTCATGTGCACGAACCCCGCAACTTGCTTATTTCCCGACACATGAAACCGGGGCCGGGCCGGCCCGTTGGGGGAACATACACGCCGGTGGGCGGGGCTTTCCCACCTTCTGCATATTTATCCGTTTTCCGTGAGCCCCCGGTTTTCCTGCGAGGCTGGGCTCCAGCGGGCTCCTGGGAAATAACTATTGTAAAGTTGGCAGGTAGAAGGGGTTTGGGGCTATAGTTTTTCAAACATATTACACATATTTTTACATTATTAAAAACACACGTACAAGCACAACGCCATTTCCCCAGAAGCCTTTGCGGCTGACTGGTGTCAAGCCTGGTGATTTATAAGGTTGTTTGCATATATTATATTTTAAAACACATATTGCTTTGGTAAAATGTGTATTTATTAGACATGTTGGAATTCATAATATGTGCTGGGGAAGCAGCGTCTGCCGCACCGGATCTGAGGCAGTCTGCCACGCAGGGCTCTCTGGGAGGGGTCGCCATGCAAACACGGGGATGGAGCTGCAGCTCCTCCCTCAGCAGCTCCCAAGGTGTGTGTGTGTGTGTCTCTCTCTCTCCCTCCTTCCTTCCCTCCCTCCCTCCCTCCCTCCCTTCCTCTCTCCTCCCTCCCTCTCCCACTCTCTCTCATGAACACATACCTTCTCCCCTCCTCTCCCTGGTCACACCCATACAAATACAGAATGAAAGCCGTAATGGAACAATAGCCACAGAAGAGTGCTCTGTTAGGAACCAGCCTGGTTTTCAGAGCTGCACGCAAGGCATTAGGTGAAGAAAGCTCAGGAAAAGCAGGAATTCAGATCGGGCTGCCCCAGATTAGGGGGGTGACTCCGGGAACCCCTGCAGCGTATGCTCCTCAGACTTTCCCAGCTGTGACTCTGAGGACAAAAGCCGAGTCTGAAGTCAAACGTGTGGTTTATGCATGGGAAGAGGGTCCAAACGCTCACCCCCTTCCTCAGTCTGTGTGGGGGAGAGTGTGGGGGCGGGTATGTGTGGGGGTGTGTGGTGTGGGGTGTATGAGAGCGTATGTGAGGTATAGGTGGGTGTGGGTGTGACTGTACATATGTGTATGTGAGTGGGTGTGGTATGTGTGTGGTGTGTGGATGTATGGAAGTTCTGTGAAGGTATAGGTGAGTATGTGTGTGTGTATCTGTGTATGTGAGTATATGTGCGGGTGTGGGGTGTGTGGGGGTGTGAGTGGAAGCATGTGATGTGAGCCAGCACCGGGTTCATCGATGCCCAGGAAAGCAAACCCCCACGTGCACCAGGAGCTGGTCCCTCCCGCTCACGCACAGGCCTGAGAACATCCCCCTGAGCAGAGATGGACGCCCCTGCCCCACTAATGCCCTGACCCCCACCTGCTCTTAGATGCTCAAGCTCAGCAGGCAGCCCGGGAGGAGGATGGGTCTGGCTCTTTACCAGCCTGGCTGCCCCACCTCCTGCCTGCACCACCACCCCAGGGAAGAAAGAGGGGAACAGGGCAATCAGGGGCCCGGGGTGGAGAGTCTGGAAGGGGCTTCTGGGAGCTTCCATCATCGTTTCCCAGATGGAATCTGAGCCGGAGCAGGGGATGGGGGGCCCGAGGGGGGGGGCAAGTCTCCCAGCCCAGACCGAAGGGATGCAGCCTCCCTCCATGCGATGCTGCTTCTGGGTCCTGTGCCGTTAGCTCAGGAAGGAGGAGGAGCCAGCGCCCAGACCTCCCCGCTGATGCCTACCGCCAGGCCTGCAAGGACAAGACAGACTCATGGACCAGCCCGTCTCTGAAAACCGGAGGGCATGGCTCCGGCTGCGGAAAACGGGAAGCTGCCTGACCAGCACCAAGGCGCGGGGCCCGGAGGCTCCGAGCCCGTCCTAGTGGGAGCCGGCCTCCCTGCCGAGCTCCTCCGCCTGCTGTCCAAGCGGCGATGGACTTCCTTTCATCCGCCCCCTGACTCTGTCACCCACAAACTCGGTTTCCCCGCTGATGTCTGCGTCTCGGCATCTGCAAAGATGGCTCCCGGAGCCAAGAGTGTGTCTGCGGTGCCTCACGGACGCACGCGGCGCGTCTGTCTTCAGTAAATAGCCGCCCATTTTCCCCGGATTAGTGAGCATTTCTGATGAAACTGCAGAAATGTCAGCGCGGGGTAGCAGCCTCCAATCAGAGCGCGGCTCCGTGACCCTGCTCTTTTCCAGCCCTGCCGCTCTGATCTCTGAGGGGGAGAAACCCGCCTTGTCTCTTGTTATACCTTTTTAATGGTCTAGGATGCTGTTAATAACGACTTTGTGGTACATCAGGTAGATCCATGAATGTCGCCGGGTCCCCAAAGTCCTGAATCAACCCTGGTCCTTCCAAAAGGCAGCCAGGCGGTGGGTGAGCTGCAGGCAAGCGCTGCCCGGGTGCCCTGTGGCCGGGAGCAGGGAGAGGCCTGCGTCGGGCTGAACACCCCTCCCAGGGGAACAAACCAGTTGTAGCCGGGGATCTGAAGGCCCTTTCGCCCTATTCTACTCGCATTCCCGTTTCAGCCATGAGTGGGCCAGGGGGGCGGGAAGCAATGAGGCCACCCCTAAGGTGGGAACCTTCAGGGGTGACTGGAAGCAACATCTGCAGGGGAACCAGCTGTGGGTTGCAATGTGGAGGAAGCCACCACCCCGCTTTGCACCCGGAGGCTGTACCCCAGACAGTCATCTCTGACCAGGAGGGAGGGGGGCAAATGCAACGATTCCTGCAGCTCAGAGGCAGGCTCCCCGGCCACAGCCAGGCCCTGTCATGGTAAGCGCCACCCCAGCTGCTGCTGAGCCACAGCGGGCCTTTCCCGGGAAAGCTGGTCTCAGCCCTATGGGTCGACGGGGGCTAAAGCGACGACGCTGCTCACGCGCATTCTGGAGAGGGTCAGGGGGAGCCAGAGACCTGAGCGGCTGAACCAAGAGGTGGGCAGGGAGGCGGGGTGACAGAGAGGGCTGGGCAGAAAGCTTTGCAGGTGGGATGTCCACACCGGGCTCCCGCGCAAAACTGCTCAGGACGCTCTAGGAGGGCCCCTTCTTTGGCCGGGGACCATGGAGGAAAGGTTGCTTCTGCGCATTGGCTGCGGTGTAAGACTATCAAGGAGAAGCTGTCGGTGTTCATCAGAGAAAAAAGTCACACACGTGCACGCACACATACATATGTGAGCTAGGTAATACAGTTCCTTTCTGTAAACCGCAAGAGCTCAGCAAGTATTTACTGAGTGGCCCCTGTGCGCCAGACGCTGTGCCAGGCCCAGCGGAGTCTAGGAGGAGCCCAGGTTGACACTGTGCTTGCCTCGTGGAGACCAGAGCGCAGTGGGGGAGACAGCCTCTACGCAAAGGATGAAGTGAGTACAAACTGTAGCGGGTGTAACGCCACGAGAACCTGATATGAAGACAGGGCCACAGCGGGGCTGTCAGGACAGGCTTCTCTGCTGAAGGCGAGGGAGAGACAGGGAAGGGAAGCCGGGATGCAGCAGCAGGTACAAGGGCATCACGGGTAGAAGCAAGACCCTGTGGCTCTCCATCCACGGATTCAACCAACATCCGGGGATCAGTATTATTTGGAAAATCAAGTCACGATGTTGCTGACATGTGCTCCGACGGTTGCATAGGTACCGAACATGGAGAGACTTTTCTTTGGGTGATTGCTCAAACAGTACAGTGTACACCACTATTTGCACAGCGTTTACATTGTCTGAGGCGCTGGAAGTAACCTAGAGGTGACTGAAGGCGTACAAGAGGACGTGTAGCATGCCGCATGCAAATACTACGCTTTCTATACAAGGACTTGAGCCTCTGCCCTTGAACCCATCTCCCCACAGACGAGGTACGAGGGCCTGGGGCCCCACGTCAGCTGGAAAAGTCCAAACCCGAGGGCTGATGCCAAGAGGCGTCCCCGGCAGAGCTGAGAAAACCCCGCCGTCAAGGGGGCTTCTCAGAGGCACAGAAGTGGACGTGGAGAAAGAGCAGAAAGGAGCCCAGCCAAGCCTGGGCTCAGAGAGGGGGCCCGCGGTGAGGCGGGGGTTCGCTGTCCTGTTCCACATCACGGTGGTGTCCGCCTTCCCAGGGACGGCCCACAGCTAGGCCGGCCCCTTCCTCCTGGCGCTCTGCAGGTGCCAGGCCAAGCAGAGGAGGGAGGCGAGGCCAAAGGGCTCCCCAGAGCCCCCGCCCCTTGGTCTGTGCTCTCCTAGGTCCTCAAGACAGCCCCGGGCCTTCCGTGCGCTGGGGAGGAGTTCAGGAACCTTGGGCGGCGGAATCAAATCCCATCCAAAGCCCACCCAGGAGAGGGTCATGTTTGGGAAATAGGAAACCCAGAATGTGAAGAGCGGGAAGCGACACGTGGGGCGTGGCAGTCGCCCCAGGAGACCCTCTGACCAGGGCGGAGTGGCTTCCCTGTGGCCTAAGAGACGTAAAAGCACCAGGAAGATGGTCCAGGCGGGCAGGCTGATGTCTCCTGCTGCAATGAACCAAACCCAATGAGACCCAAGCCCAAGAGTGCCACCCGCCCTGGCCCCAGTGTACATGCACGTCAGCCTACCCTGGGCCCCACCCCATCCTCCTCCCCACTGATTTCACAGACGGCTTAGCACAAGCCCACCACTGAGGGTCAGGCAGGAGACCACAGGCCGGAGTGAGAGACCCACACCCCAAATGGGAGCAGCTCCCCAATGTGGAAGCAAGGAGTTCGGGCAGCGGCCTGCGACAGCAAGCTTCCGAGCTTTCTGGGCATCTGGGCACTGAATTTTCTCCTGAGTGAAGGATTACTGACTCCTTGCTGGCTATGAGATTATACCCCCATGCTCAGGGAGAGGTGTGAGGGATCATGTAAATCCTGCATTCTGGCAGCAAGAGAAAAATACTCATTTTTACATGAGCGACATCTTCACATGGGCTTGTTCGGGAGAGCATCTGCTCGCCCTGATTAGAATCTGAAATGTGGATGGAGTCATCTCTTCTCACCTCCCCCTTTCTCACATGCATCGCCCTCCTGAGTGCTCAGCACCTGGTGGGCAGGAGGGTTGACCGGGAAGGAATAGGCGGGTGCCTTTAATCATTTGCATTCTGGAACCAGAATCCATCAAGACCCATCAGGGCCATTTCAAGAAAGCTTCACGGCCTTCTGTGAAAATGCTTTCTTTTCAGCATGCCACTTGCCCAGGTCCACGAGGTCCACCGGATCCACGGGTCCACTGTCCACCGGCCAGCTCTGGCGCTGGCTCTAGCATTCCTCTTATTCTGGAAAGAGCATTTGGGTGCTGGTCATTTGTCAAGCTTCTTGCTTTTGGCTTTGTTTGCTGTTTTATCTGCCTTTGCAGAAAAGGTCTTTATACTGCTCTCTGGATTTCCCTTCTGCTAAGCAGAGGGCAGATCCAGAGCTACAGTTGCTAAGTACTGGCATACGGGAGCTGTTTCAGACCCAAGCTTAAATCTAGCATGTTACTTCTCTTGTAGACAGTTGTCAGGATTGAGGAGAAAACTTAGAACAAAAATCCAACAAATGTAAGTATTGCCCGCCTCCATTTGGAAACCGAGGAGAAGGAAACGTATTACAACAGCAGGAAGGAGTGGAACCAGGCGGGTGGTTAGTACCCATCATTACTGGGTACAGACATTTCTGGAGGGAGGTGGCTCAGATGCCGCAGACCTCACGGGATTTAGATCATGCCCACGAGTCCCAGCCTCCCCTGCGCTGGGAGAGGGCATTGCTGTGTCTGCAGCTTTCGTGTCTACTCCAAATCTAGAATGCTTGGGCACCTTTGAGTTATAGACAGGCCAGGCTTCAGTTTTATAGGCCACTTCTCGGAGGTGCAGATAAAAATCCGAGATACTTCTACACTGGAGGGAACAGGGCCATCATTTAAAAAGGGATCGTCCTTTATGACCATCAATTGCTTTCGAGTCTTCCCGAAGCATCTAACAGTGCTTGCATGGCCTGGGTGCTTTTGGTTGTGTGCTTGTGTGTGTGTGTGTGTGGGGGGTCCACCTAAGAAGAAGGCGGTCACTGGAGAGAGCCCGAGGGGGTGGGTGGGCGGGCCATCTGAGCCCGTCTGGTTTGAACCCAAGACACATCAGTTATCCGTGTCTGTGCGTGGGTGGGAAAGAGAAGGCATCCTCAGGTTGGAGGCAGGGACCTTTGGTGTGTTCAATAGGGGACTGAACTTGGTAAGTGGTCGATGCAGCAGTCTGCTGCGAATTCTAGAAGCTGACACAGCACAGCTGGGAGCAGGGATGGTGTCTACCACCGAAGCACTGGGCCTCACGGAGAGGTCTTGCTGGCCACGTTGAGATGAATGGGAGGGAAACGCAGTGGTGCCTAAGGTGGACTCAGACTGTAAAGCCAGCCGGGGTGTGGGAACCGGCAGAGGGGAAGAACGCAGGCGCAGGGTGAGGAGATGGGCAGACAGGAGTCTCGGAAGGAGTGATACTTCAAGGTTAGGGACTTTGAGAGGGAATTCTTGGGCAACTCCAGGAGTCACAGTGGGCGCGAAGTTTGGCAAACAGGCTGTGAATGAGTCTGTCCCACTAGATCTGAAACCACATTATAGAGCCCTTACGTAGGCATCAGGGCCAAGGGGGTAAAGTGACAGGCTGGTTTTCGGGAGGAGACCATTGACATTTCTAGGAAGCAGACTAAGAATTTAAATGAAAGACGGAAACTACTACTATACACAATACTTTGAAGAGTCTGGTGCCTGCCATGTCCCTACAGTTTAATGAATTATATTCTCTGCCACTGGTGCATGAAGGCAATAGTGAGAAGATGCCCCCGAAATTTGGGAATGAGGGAAATGAATGAAAGAAATTTGGATTTCAAAGTTGAACTCTTTGTGGGCAGTCATCTTAAAGAGACACACGGGCCAGCATGACCGTGCCCATGGAGTCCGTCAACGTACGTAAAGGAAGACGATGCTCACCAAAAGCAGGTTGGTTGGCAGCAGCGACATAGAGTGCAGGGATTCATGGAGATACACACGGCGATGCCCAGTGAAACCACCCCTGGAGCTGGAGCAGTGCCAGTTCTACTGGCAATGCCAGTGTGGATACAGAGTCAGCGAGCGCTGGCCAACAGACCTCACATATGAAGGCCCATGGGCAGGACCGTCCATTACACATTTGCTCACTGGAAAACCTTTGGCTTCGTCCCTGATGTCGTAAGTAAATATGCCTGTAAGAACAAGGCCTGGCACTGAGGAAGCTGCAAACTCTGGACTCTGGGACAGCTACTTCTCAGTGCAAATTAACACACTTACATTGTGATTATGATTTGGGTTCCCGTGTATTCTTATTTCAGTGACAGAAAAAGCTGGTTATATTGGAATATCTATTATGATGGGTTATATATATATATATGTTAAAAAATTTAAATGGGTTAGACATTTATTGATTAATGTTTAAAATTTAAATTTGTAAACCTCCCCTGTTTCAATTCACAAATTTGTTGAAGGGACCCTGTTCCCGAGAGGAGGGACCCCATCCTGGAATGGGGCAGCATCGGTTTCCTGGCCCATCAGGTTAGGAGCTACATCTTGGAAGGCGACAAAATTGCCCAGGTGACCCATACTATACCACAGCCTCAAAGCCTCCTCCCGGATATGTAGTCCTCCCTGCAGTATTGACAGGTTGACTTACATTTTCTGCAAACATTAGCAATACTTCTTTAAACCAGAGAGGAGGGGGTTGGTGCTGTTTAATTTGGAGGGAGTAGGATGCAGGGAAAAGCCACTAAGTAGCATGTCTACGTGCAGCGGGCCTGGGGGCCAGGACCCATGTGGCAAAGCAGTGTGGACCTTCTGGTTTTCCTTCCTAGATTGATATTAGCCTTAATGTCACACTGTTCTAGAATGGCTAACTCTCCTTTGTCCTGGGATTGAGCTCGGCCAGGGATTGACTGGTAGGTGGCTCAGTTAGTTGGAGCATCATCCTGAATACTGGAGGCAATTGATTTATGTTTCTCTCACATTGATGTCTCTCTCTCTCTCTCATTTCTCTCCTCTCTCTCTTTCTCTCTTTCTTCTACCTCTCTCTAAACATCAATAAAAACACATCCTCAGGTGAGGATTAAACAAAACAAAACAACTTCCCTTCTCTCTTCCTGTGTCTAGCTTTCCCACTGGTTAGCATTTAAGCTAAAGAATTATTGAGAAGTTACTAGAGGGGCAGAGGATGGAGGAGTTTGAAGAGGGTAAAGGGGGTTAAATATGTGGTGATGTAAGGAACTAGATTTAGGGTGGTGGGCACACAATGCAATCAATATAGAGATAATGTATTGTAGAATTGTACACCTGAAAATTATATGATGTTATTAATTAATGTTATCCTAATAAATTCATTAAATTAAGAAAAAAGAGAGAAATCGACAGAAAAAAAGCGTGTCTGTGTCTGGATATCTGTTGTCAATCAGAGGCAGAACTTTGGAGAAATTATCTCAAGAAAGGTGTGAATTTCTAAAGGCTTAATTTGTGCACTTATTAAACCTCTCTCACGGGCTCTGAGAATTAAACTCTGACCACACAACTGGGTCTTAGCACATTTCATAAACTTCCACAACCTTTTTGCACAGTGTTTGAAAAATTCTCTCCGAGTGATGCGCCGCATTCTCAGGGTCGTCCATTTTCCATTTCCAGAACTAGGTAACAACGTTTAGGATGTCAGCAGATCCATTTGCTCTTCAGCTAATGGCCTAAATGAGAGGCTGCTGTGATGTGTCCGATGAGAGGAAGCAGGGAGGCAGGGCCTGGGCAGGGCCTGGGGGATAAGGCAGCCAGCCGCTACCCTTTCACACGTGGCCAAGGGGGCCAGGGGCTGTCAGGAGGGAGGAGATTCTAGGCAAGAAGGGCTGGGGACACAGAGGGGCAAAAGCTCCGGATGAACTTCACCCATGAGGGACCTTGTTGGCAGGAAGCAGCTTTCTGCAGACATGTATGTGGTATGTGGCCACTGCCTGCAGCTCCCTCCCATTTTGTTTTGCACCAGCAGCAGCAATGGCAAACCAGCCACCCTGTGGGATCCTGCCTGGCATCCTTTGGTTCAGCCACAGTTCATGCTTTATTCTCAGGGAGGTTCATAGCCCTCGCCCTTTCATGACAATGCCGTGGTGTGTGCGTGTGTGTGTGTGTGTGTGTGTGTGTGTGTGTAACCATAGTATCCTGACCTTTGTTCATTCTGTTTGGAAATAACTCAGGCAACTGGTTCATATTAGCAGCTAAATGCTTATGAAATTTCATTTTAAGAGACATAACTGAAAAAGCATAAAAAGGTCCAGATTCTCTCATTTAAAAACATCACCACAAGCCAAGACCTTGTATGACAATGTGTAAGTGCATTGTTACAACTGAATTATGAAGATCGCGGAAATAAAGCCCGGGAAGGAAGGATCAGAGAACTTTAATGGGCCTTCCATACCCTCCACGTGGGAAATTAACACCAAATGGCCGCATTTCTGGGCCTCGCTCTGAAAATATATCAGAGGACAGACAGTGCCGTTTCTAATGTGAAGAAAATGTACTATCTGGGCATTATTAGAAAATGACTCTCATTTAGCATGTTCAAGATTGCCCGGTGCATTAGAAGGTCTAACAAATTTACCAAACAATAATTCTGTTAATGGCTCCTTTTAGTTTCCTACTCCTTCGCCTCGCAGTGCCTTCTTCGGAGATGTCTAAACAGAATCCACGCCCTTGATCAGTTGCCCGAGAGAAAATGATATGTCCTGGGTGTTGGTGATGGGTAGAGTCTTTGCGTTGGTTTGCCCAGGACAAAATATTACTAATAATGACATCATTCATGATGATGATGATAAACACCTACTCAGCATGTCTGATGCTTTATAGGCATCGTCTCATTTACTGTTTTAACAGTCATGTGGAACAGAAGTGATTATTATCCATTTTTTAGACATGGAAATTGAGATGAAGCAAGGTGAGATAACCACCCAAGGTCACTGAGTTAACAGGCAGTGGACTCCAGATGTAAACCCCAGACTCAACGCCAAAGTGTTTAGCGATGCAGGTGCCGATTCCAGGGCAAACCCAGGTGTCAAGCGGCACCCTCATCCCAAACATCTGGTGTCCTTGGGTGAGTTACAGTACCTCTCTGAGCTCCAATCCAAGTGCCTGTAATCAGAATAACCTTACCTTGTAGGGTTGCTCAGCAGAATACATGAGATAGCCCTTAGCCTAATGCCTGGCACACAGTGAGAACTTAATTAATATTAGACTTTATTTATGTTGTTTTCGAGTCCCTCAATCAACAGTTTTAAGACAGATTATTGCTGACTGCGATGGAGGGCAATTAAGTAGAAAGCTCACGCGGTATCTTTTAGACTTCTGGGTCTCGCGATATGATTGAAACGGCCAGCTGTGGTGTGATTGGCTGCCGAGGCCCGGGGATAGAAGCTGGGCTAAGCAAGTGCACCAGTGAGTGTTTACTGAGGGTCATCCCTCTGATATTCACGGGGTGGGCAAGGGAGATGCAGGGGAGAACAGTCTGTGAGAACCTACTACATACATGCCAGTTACCCAGCAAACACTCCCTTTCGTTACTTTGTAAGGATGCTGGAAATCAGACAAGGTCTCTTACGGCTGGGACATCTTCACTGTGGTTTGTAAACGCACAGAATTAAAACCATGTACACTTTTGGTATCTCAAACATCAATACCTGTGCAGGTAGGCAGATCTACAGGGCGATAAAGGTCCAGAAAAGGGTGCTATTTCTTTTTAATGCCAGAAAGTCTTGAAAGTGACTAATTTCCCCTCCAATATAAATTATGATTATTATTATTTTATAGGCTGGGATCCCTTAGCTGTGTCCCCCAGGGTCATATATAGCACCTGGGCCCGAGTGCTTTCGTCCTCGGACAACCTGGTGTAATCTATATACGTTTGAAATCCCCGTTCCTTAATTTATGACTCCAACCGGAAAATGAAGTCAGTGTCACGGTGAGAACGCCGCTGTTCGATCCCTGGGAGAGAAAGGGAGTCTTCAGGGGCATGTGCGGGGCTCCTAAGACCGGGAGACACTACGTGACAATAGACTCCATCCCTCCGCCGCCTCCCCAGTAGGCCGGTCTACCTCCAACATCAAAGCTGCCGCATTAAAATTTAATTTGAATTTAAAATCCCTGACAGGGCCCAGCGCCGGGGACGCAGGGGTTAACCAGGGAGATAATGAGGCTGCTGCTGCCACCGCTGATTCTGTTGACAATATTGTATCACCTAATGAAGGCGGCGATATAAATCTTGATGAGGGGCAGGCCAGAGCCTCCAGAAAGGTAATGATAACGAGGAGGGGCCGGAGATAAAGAGGAAAGCCAATAACACGCCCCGGCGCAGGAGGGGCCCGCGGGGCGGGGCCTGCGAAGGGCCGGCCATTTGGGGTGGATGCAGGTTGCCCCATGTTCCACCAGGCGCTTTCTGGGGACTGCGGGGGGTGCAGGGGCTGAAGGAAGCAAAGGGAAGGGGATGGGGCGTATTCTGTGCTGCTAAGTCAGCTCTCCCCACGGGCCCAGCAAAGTGCGGAATTAGGGCAGTTACTAACAACAATTGGGGGTGACCTAATCGCTTTCTGAAAAGTGGCAGGAGAAAACAGATTTTACACATTTTAACGGTCTATTTCATCGCCTGAAACTTCTGCTTTTTTAAAATAAAATATATGGATAATATACTATCATGAATTGCTCTGCCGAGTTTATGAGTTTGGTGTGATTCCCTTGCTCCTGTCCCTTCCCAAATATGTCCCAAGGGCCACCTGCTGAGACAAAGGGTCCCTCAACACAGCCGCAGAGGCCATCACAGAGGCAAGGCCTGCCTGCTCTGAAGAGCACATGTGCACCTGCGCAGACGGACCCTCTGGACTCGCCTGGAGAACACCGAGGGACAAAGGTGACCTCAGGCTGGCCTGCATCTGCTCTGGGACTCAGGACATGGAGCTCGAACAGCCGAGAATTCCCGGCTTTTATAGACCAATGGTGCAGACTTCGCCGGTCCAGGACGAGGAGAACTAGGAAGACTCCAACACACTGCCATTGGAGCAGAACATGACTCAGAAGTGGAGAATGACCCGCCGAGCTAGAGATCTGGTGAGACAGACCTGCGTTGCGGTGGGCAGCATCAGACTGGTGAGCCTTCCTCCAGCCCCAGAACTCTGGAAGTAGGTTTCTGACTGGGAAACAAACAAACAAACAAACCCTAGCACGTGGCGGCATCCTGAAGGAGCCACCCGTCTTTTTCTAGGCACCTCAAATCTGACCGTGTCCGAGTCACCTGGATACATTTTCAAAATCTAGATTGCTGGGCCCCTTCCCCAGAGAGGCTGGGAATGAGGACGTGGGTGAGTGTGGCCTGGACAGACATGCACCTTTGTCTTCCCTTTTCATTCCGAGGGGTGACTGTCATGTACTACAGATCGAGGAAATGTCTTAGGTAAAAGCCAGGAGCAAATGAGAGAGAAAAAATGGGAAATCATACTTTCTCTTAGCTCAGAGCAGGGTGTCTCCACAATGGCTGTGCTGACATTTCAGACGGGATCGTTCTTTGCTGTGAGGGAATTCAGCAGCTTCCCTGCCCTCTACCCTCTACTAAATGCCAGGAGCACGACCGAGTCACAACAACAACAAAAAAACGTCTCCAGACATTCCCAAGTGCCCTCCTGATGGGGGAGGGAAGGGTGTAAAGTTGCCCCCAGTTGAGGGACATGGGCTTAGAGGGACTTAGAGGCCTTACAGCCCGGACATCTTACGAAGTCTAGGTATTGAGTGACAGAAGACTCATTGCCACGTCCCCCCTGGCTTATTGCAATAAGCCAGTCTTTCACTTTGTGATTCTAATCCCTGGACAGAAATTTTACTCCAGCGACTTCTTTTTTATTTGTTACAAGAAACACTCTTTCAAGATGGGGGGTGGCTCTGAAGAGAATCCTACAGTTTGCATCAACCTTTCCCATAGCCCTAGCTTCCTCCGCCTCACCCCCTCATTTGCATGGAAGCCAATATGAAACCCAACAGGCACCAAGGCTGGATAAAGTCCACACCTCAACACTTGCCTGGCACCAGCCCTGTATGGGAATACCCTCTCCTCATTCCGGTTGGCATCTGTATTTTTTATTAATAAATCCTCTTTCATTAACAAAGGAAGAGGGAGATGAAAAGCACCAGAAACATGAAAATCCTTCTTGATATCTATGAGCAGAAAGAGTTCCCTTTTCTCTCTCCGTCCTCCTTCCTATTTCTCCCATTCCTCTCTTTCTCTCTCGTCCCTCTTCCCTCTCCTCCCTTGCTTTCCCTCTCACGCCTTCCACCGGATCTCTTCTCCCCTCCTCTCTCACAGTGTGTTCGATTGCCTTGCTGGGAGCCTTACGGAAACTTCTCTCAAGAGCAGGCCTATTGAGCCTCGCTCTCAAATTGCCCCCAGAGCCCACTGGATATTCCCTCAGATGTCTAACAAGCGCTGAACACAACTGAGGGTTAGAGAGATGCAGAAATCAATACCGCGGCTTCCACCAGTCACGCCGAGGGATTAGCTGTCCCAAGGAAAAGCACAGACAGTGGAATAAGAGAATCATGACTCTGAATACCCTAACCGGTTTATGAACTAGAAAGCAGCCTCTGGCCTTGATAACCTCCAGTTGGCCAGGAGGAAAAGGCGGCTGTGAAAACATTCACTTAGCTTCCTCCCCCGCTGGATTAATGAGGTCAAGCGCCGGACCTCTAGGGTTCAGCAGCGGTTCTCGTAGGGACGACTGCTCAGGCCAGTGGGCAAGGATGGCCATCTGAGCAGCGGCGTTCGGAGGCTCGGAGCGGCCTCCTGGAGGTGGCGAAGCCAGCGTCGCATCCCTCAGGACAGAGCTTGCACAAAAGCCGGATCTGAAAGTCAAGGAGGAAACTCACAGTGCCTTGTGCTACCGGCTGTGAGCAGGCAGTGATGGACAGTGTCAGGGCTCATATTTTAAAAATCATGGTTGGGGAGAGCAACAGAATGTGTGAACGGATTATGGGGAGCCTCTACAAGGGCAGGATCCTTTTTTAAAAATATGTTTTGCCGAGACTGGTTTGGCTCAGTGGATAGAGCGTCGGCTTGTGGACTGAAAGGTCCCAGGTTCGATTCCAGTCGGGGGCATGTACCTTGCTTGTGGGCACATCTCCACTGTGGGGCATGCAGGAGGTGGCTGATCGATGTCTCTCTCTCATCGATGTTTCTGACTGTCTATCTCTTTCCCTTCCTCTCTGTGAAAAATCAATAAAATATATTTTTTAAAAAATATGTTTTTTAAAATTGATTTCAAGAGAGGAAGGGCAAGGGGGGAGGGAGGAAGAGAGAGAGAGAGAGAGAGAGATCAATGATGAGAGGGAATCATTGACCAGCTGCCTCCTGCATGCTGCACACTGGGGATCAAGCCCACAACCTGTGCAAGCTCAACCACTGAGCCATACCAGCCAGACTATGGGCAGGATTCTGAAGGAGCAAACATAAAAAAAAAAAATCAATGGATACATTTCTCTCCTTTGCTAAAAATGTAACTAGAGGAGGCTCATCTCAATAAGCTTAATAACTTCTGCAGTTCACATTCTAGAGGCCAACCTTATGACCAAGTGGCTATCCCAAATGCTCATGCACAGGGGACATGGGGCTGGGAGGAAAATTTATAAACAGGTGGAGTCAGAAATCTAAATGATGTCAGTTGAGAGAGAGAGACTTTTCAACTGGACCTACAGGTTTGAATGAAGTAAAGAATTAAGGCTATTATCTGTATAATTCAAACCCAAGCCTACCTTTCTGTGAATTTATAGGACAATTTAGATCCTAGCTGAATAATTCAGAAAAAGATAATCACCTCAATTATTTAGATGACCATCTCGTCCCAGTATCTATTCCATCTCTCTAACTCGGAGGTGGGGAGTTGACAGCAATTACATCTCTTAACCACACTGCCCACAGGAGGCCATGGATTTAGGCCGTACATGTGCTGCCGCCGGAATATGATCAGCGGAAACTGACCCAGAGAAGCAAATGTACGTAGCAGACACTTGTCCTGAATCAGTGAGCGGCGCTCACCCGCTTTGGATTGAGGTTCCCAAACCCTAGACTGCGGACAAGCCCTGGGAGGCCGTCTCCCCGGGGCCCATGCGCTCCGTGCCCTTCTCCGGCAGCCTTCCATCGGCCTCAGCCACCCGGAGCTTCCAGATGAGCCTCATTTCGGGGCCGGGTCCTGGTGGAGGGCGTGGGTCAGGGACTGGCTCATCTGAGGCTGATCTGCGGGCAGCAAGGGGATCATTTACACGGGGCTGATGGACAGCCCCAGACACCTGATCACGTCGGCAGCGGTCAAGGGCAAGCAGCCCCCCGCCCTGGGTGACTCCCGGACAATGGGGAGGTCATCATGGCTGGCCTGGCTTTGGCTGTTTCTGTCTGGGTGGCACTTCCAGGTCCCCCCATGCGTCTGTGTGTTTGGATGCATGTGGCTTTCTGTGTACGGACGCGGGGTGTCTGCCATGTCCAGGCCGGCGGGTTCAGATTTCCTTTGTGTGAACATCAATCCTCCCGGTCCCCATCCCCCACTCCTTCCCTGCACATTAACCTAAAATATGAGCGCATGCTCGGGGCCTGCCTGTGCTGGCTGCTCCTGCGCCTGCAGCAGCCCTGCCCCCTTCCTCCGGCCCTCTTATCTAAAGCAGCGTGTCACTGCAATTTTATGGTCCACATTACAGACTCGAGCCCTCCTTTGAACCAATCAAACGGCACTGAATATGTTAAGGGAATCCAGGCTTTCTGGAAGGAGCCTGCGTCCTGAGCCGCGCCGCCTGACCTCTCTGAGAGCAGCCCCCATAAATCTGCCTCACGTGATGGGAGATGGGCTTTTCAGGATCTCTCCGGGTGCTTTGAGGTAGCACTTCTATGAACTCCTTGCCACGATAAATAATGCTACCTGCAATATGTCTCTGCGAGCGTGTCAGCAGCCGCTGTCCTGCCATGAATTTTTATTCTCGCGCCGTCTGGAAGATAGATTCCAGATTCAGCATTTCCCCGCACTTAGTGTCAGATCTCTTTACCCCCTGGCCCCGGCAGGATGACAGAGACCACAAATAAAATAAAATAAAATAATTTTTTTTTTAAAGTAGCCGGGGCAAAGTGGCCTAGGCCCAGTGGGCAGGGGCCACACTCACCCCACACCTGTCACAACCTGGTGACCTGCAGTGAGCAGTGGGGAGCAGGGAGGAGCAGGCTGGAATAAGCCCGGCAATTCTGAGTCCCCAGGAGGGAGTGTTTCTCCTGAGGGGGCAGGGAGGGGGCTGGAGAGAGGCCTTTCCTACCAGGGAAGCCAGTGGATGAGGGGAAAGCCCGTTTTGAGTCAAAATCCATCATAAGGGAGAGCGGCAAAAATGCGTGTCAAACATCAGTTAGGTGGCCACTTCCCTGCCTGATTCTAGGCCACTGGTCCATGGAAAGAGGACAATGGACTCTGACAGAGCCCAGAGGTGACATCCACGGGGAGTGGCCGTGGCCTGCAAGCTGAGGACGAGGAAGAAAGGCACAACTGGAGCTGTGGGAGGACCATCAGCTGATTCCCAAGTGCCACTGACTCCACCTCTCTGTCCATCCGGAAACTACCGTCCACGCAGCCGGGGTGTTTCATGTGCTCGCATCTCTGCAACCCGACACCTCCCGGCTGTGCTGAAGCCAAACTCACGTCCGAGATGCCCCAGCACTTCCGCTTCTTTGAACCATCCAGTGTCCCTGGAAGCCTCGGCCTTGCTAAAGTGCCAGCCATACCCATTACCAGGTGGGAGAGAGCACAGGAAGAGGAGGAAGGAAATAGGGCTTTGATATGCTAACATCTCACGATGGCAGATTATTTCGCTTTAGATGCTGCTTCCTCTTCAGAGAGGGTAAGGTTCAGGTGGTGTCTGGGCAGGAACAATACACAGGCCTGGCTTCTGTGCACAGGGAGATCCACGGGATCATAGTAGGATAACCGAACCCCAAAGACTGGCAGATTCTCAATCAGCGCTCTGCCAGCGGTGAAGGGCATGGATGGGAGTCACCCAGGGATCTTAACGTTGCAACTCTGGTTCAGCAACTCTGGTTCAGCAAGTCTGGGCGGGGCCCTAGAGTCCGAGCCTCTGACAGGTTCTCTGGTGCTGCTATGGGGGGCCTCACACTGGAAAACAGGGTTCTACGTGCACACGACTACCGTCCTTCTCCTCGAAGTAGGCCCCAAACCCAGGAAGCTCCCTCTCTTCCTTTGTTTCCATATTTGCCCCTCTATTCTCTCTCTATATGCATGTATAATTAATAAACATACAAATAGCTTCAAAAATGGTGGTAGTGTGAATTGTCACCCTTAATGCATTAATAATTCTAATTTCTCCAAATAGAATTCCCCAGGATCTCGTTTGGAGAAATGGCAAGAGACTGTATTTGAGACTTTTTGTGATATAATATGTGCATCAGCTTATTCAGGGTACAGCAGGGATCAACCACTACCCTCTGTCTCCCCCTCACAAAGGGTATCAGATTGTTTATGTAGAATGATGACTTGCGTGGTGGCCTCCTAAATAATGTCCCCCCTTTAGTCAATGCCCCACGATCATCTCCAGCCTCCCAAAGCCGTGTGATAGATTTCTCAGGTTGTACAATACCAAGAGAACAATGGACTCGCCAATGGCCAACTGGTCTACCCCAGTTCCTCTGTAACACAGCAAAAACAGCAAGATCACAAAATTAACCTACATGGAGGGGTCAACCAGGTCATGGACAAATGCATTTTTTTTAAATGGGAAATTCAAGTTTCTTGTGGTTAACACAATCTTTGAAGTAATATGTGAGGCAGCCAATCATATATCCCAACATATTTAAATAGAATAGCTGAGACTATAGCCGGCCTTGTCAGTCAAGTCATCTGAGGCCAAATATGATCACTCATTTGTAAACTGGGCTTTCTGCCTGCTGAATACCTTTCAAACACAGAAGCTCTCTCCTAATTGCCTGGGCTGACCTATATTTAGAAACCTGAAATGTGCTGGTGTAGTGGAGAAGCCAGAAAAATGTTGGAGTTAATCACTAAATCAATCTGGGCTGACCCCAAGGGGACAGGGAGCTCTGAAGGTTGTTGGTCAAGGAGCTTTTGGAGGCTGGACTTAAAAGAACTCTCCTGCTTCTCTGCAACTGAAAACCCTGCTTCTTTCTGCAGAACAGATTCTCAGAATCCAGTGGCCTGCTCCAGGACAGCGACCGAGTCAAGGTTACCTTCATTTTTGTGTGTGCTCTCTGGGCTTTGCAATGGCAGGGGGTAGGTACCACAGAGGGATAGACAGGAGCAATATGCTCATTCTCAAGAGAAACAAGACCTTCCTTCTCTTCCCTCCCTGACTTGGCCATCTTTCCTCCTCTTGCAGCATCTTTTTGGTTTTATCTTTAGTATAAGGTTGTTAAAATTCATAGTTTATACTTTCCTTAAAGACTTTTACCCATAACATGAAAAGAATAATTACCTAAAAGCTCTCAGAGTTTGAAAACTGGGGATGAAGGGGGGAAGGAGGAAATGACAAAAAGTATTAGGCAATATTTGCAGTTAAAATGAACTGTGGGATGACATTTGGAGATAGGTACCTACTGGTTAGTTATTACCTTCACCGGAACACCAGACAGAAAGTTTAGAAAGGTCCTTGATTTTACAGAGTCAGCATTCCCCCACAATTCACCAGCTCCCATGATTCCCGCAACCTGTGCTAGAAGGGGGCTTGGCAAACAGCTAAAGGGGCTGAGGTAGTGCTTTGAACTATTACAGACAATTACCGATCATTTGAATCCTACAGAAAAGACTTGTCAGACAGATGAGTGATGGAAAAACCTGGTACCTTTTTTGAGATCTAGGCGTGGATGCCTAGCTCGTTAATTTTAAAGTTAAATTAAGATATCTGAATGACACAAACATATATTTTGAATACCTGCATAGAATTTTATAGAACTAAGCTACAAAATGTGAAAGTTAAGTAATGTTGGGATAGAAAAAATTATACACTTTTTGTAATCTATTGAGTATTTATGGACTCATTTTTGAGAAGATATGCAAGTATTAAGCATCTTGCCTTCAGTAAATTTATATTGTAATTGTTGTAATGGGACTAAGTTACTAAAACAATTAGAAATACATAGATATCTAAGTGCCAAAGGACATGCTATGATATGATATGATAAGATATGATATGATACAGATCAGACAATAAAGATAAAAGTTTAGAGAAGCAGAATATCAATGAGAGGCTCGAAGCTTCCTGTGGATAAGGTTTGTGTGGAAAGCAAGAAGGGCATCCCAGGCTAGTGGAACAGCATACTCAAAGCTATGAAGTCTGGTGTGTGCTCCTAGGGCAGCAAGGAGATTGGCCTCATGAACCAGAGCTGCCTCCAAGAGGATTATGGGAAGTCAAGGTTGCTGATCTGGAGAGGAACCAGTTAGACTGGCGTTCACACTTGATCAGCAGGAAGTGAAAACACAGACAGTTATTTTCAAACAGAGCAGCATCTAATGGGAACATATTTTGGCAAAGTAGGGAAGGTGCTCCAGACCTTCCAGCATACCGCCCCAGGAACCGGGAGAAGAGGGAGTTAGGCCCCTTGGACCTGATCCCGTAAGACAATAGTACTTAACAGAGAAACAAGATGATTGTGAGGATGGCAGCCATCTCCTGTCCCTGTGCCCATTTTGGGAAGAAGTCACCAAAATGCCAACAATGCTTATCTCTAGATGGCGAGAAACAAATAATATTTCCTCTTTGCTTTTCACCTTTCTGCATTTCCTAAACACCTTAAAATGAACACAAATTAATTTTCGAATAAAAATATAATAATCGCACTGTCAAAATAGCTCAGTAGTCTGAAACATACACCAAACTTAACAAGATAAAATATAACTGGTGAGGCATTTACTTATAGGCTCAAGGCTTCAAGTGTCAATGGCAGGAGGAAGATAGTCTTGCTTGTGACCAGTCAATGGATAAAGGGTGTGAATCGATAGAAGGTCAGAATACAACCGAAGAGATCAGATGGGGTTGCTAAAAGAATCACTGTGAATCTAGGATACCTTCATAACATATGATCATACTACGATGAGGTAGGTAGCAGCTCTCGGTGGAGCAAGTCTGCACATCTGGAGTGCTGCATGCCGTCGGGGTGACATATTTTAGGGTGACCACTGAAAACCTGGAGTAGGTCCAGAGGAGAGAAACCGATGTAGTGAGGGGCTTGGGGATTGTGTTATGTGACAAAAGGGTGAAAGAGCTGGAGATGTTTAGTCTGACGACAAAAACGCTTAGGAGAGAAGTGAGTGCTATCTTTAAATATTTGGCGGGCTGTCATCTGTAAAAGGGACAAATGTGCTGTGCGTGGGCCCAGACCACAAAGCTAGCACTAATCACTGATATGAACTGATAACTTATCTTCTTTCACATAATTTCCAAACACAGAGAGAAAACTCTTCTAAATCTAAGAGTTGTCCAAAAATGGGGTGGCTAGCTTGGGATGGCATATGGTCCCCATCACGGGCTTCATGACGGTGTGTCAGGGTTGCGGACTGAGAGCTGACGGAGAGCTGAGAAAATGAGAGGGGAGTGTGGCTGCTAATGCGTTCCCGGTGCGTGCTGCTCGCAGCATGAGCGGCGCACAGCAGCCAACAGCCACTGAGCGCTTTCTGCGGGCCAGGGGCCAGGACTGGTGCCAAGAGCTTTGCATGCTCTAACGTGTTCCTTCCAGCCCCTCTGTAAGGAAGGTACTCTTCTATATCCACCCAACCCCCAGATGAGGAAATGCAGACTGGGGGGGACGTGGAGGGCCTGGCCATGGCCAAGGGCTAATAAGTGTTACCAGATCCTGTAGTCATGCTGATAACAGTGATTCCCATCATCCCAACCGTAGTAGTAAACGCGCATAGACTGCTTACTCTGCATCAGATGTCGTTCTAAAGGCTGTACCGGCATCTGCAGTTTAGAGCTGAGCCTTGCAGAGACCGAGCATCTTGTTCATGGCCAGAAACGGGTCACGTTTTGTAGTAAACATTTGTAGGGCTTAGGAGGTGTCAAACACATTCCTAAAGGCTACAACTGTCTTAACGCATTGACTACCCCAGCCCTATGAGACACCTCCTCCTTTTATCCTTTTACAGACGGGGAAATGTAGACTTTGGAAGGTCAAGGTCACACAGCTCATACGTGGGAGGGCTGAGTTTTGAAACCTGTTAGATGGTATCAGTAGCAATGGCACTAAACGTTCTCTTTTTCATTGTTCATCGCTGTCACAGCAGTAGTGGTATACACCCTTGACTAGCACAAACCCTTGATTCAGGCAAACAAAACAGCCCTAGGAGGCAATGTATCGGCTAACTTTACGTGAACACTTGGAGCAGTGGTTCTTAACCTGTGGGTCGCGACCCCTTTGGGGGTTGAATGACCCTTTCACAGGGGTCGCCTAAGACCATGGGAAAATGCAGATATTTACATCACGATGCATAACAGTTGCAAAATTTCATGGTTGGGGGTCACCACCCCATGAGGAACTGTATGCAAAGGTCGTGGCCTTAGGAAGGTTGAGAACCACTGACTTGGAGGGTAGTTTTGGATGAGAGTAACATTTAAATCGGCATACTTTGAGTGAAGCCGGTTACCCTCCGTAATGTGGGTGCACCTCACCCAATCAGCTGAAAGCCTGAATAGAACAAGACTGGCTGACGGCCTTTGGACTTCACCAGCACCATCAGCTCTCCTCGGTATCCACCTGCTGGCCTGGGGCCTGGGACTGCACTCGTGGCTCTCCTGGGTCTCAGGCCTGCTGGGCCACACTGCAGATTGTGGACTCAGGAGTTCCCTAACCAAGTGAGCCAATTCCTTATATATAATGAACATATACAAATCCTGTTGGCTTTGTTTCTCTGAAGAACTCTGACTAATGCAGGGAGGGACCCTTACTGTATCCATTTAAAACACGAGAAAACTGAGACTTGGAGACCTGAAATGACTTGCCCAAAGTCAGGTGACTAATGGCCGAGCCGGAGTGGAAACCCTGATCTGCAGCTAAATCATCGGAGCTCCTGCAGGGAATCTCCGGAGCTCTTGGCCATCTTGACTGCGGCATGTTTTACTGACAAGACAGCCTGAGCTTAGGAGATTAGTGGAGGGAGCTCTTCAAGCAGGTGAAGTTCCCGGCTGGAGAGCAAGAATGACAGCTCTGGGCTCCTCCCTCTGCCCAGGGCTGTTTCCCTCCTGCCAGACAGCCCCTACCGTGTTAGCACCTTCTTCAATAGTCGATGGGTCAAAGACAAGAAGTGCCAATATCTTCGTTTCTCCTGCTATCACTCCACTCGGTTGAAAAGTAATTTACTGAAAACTTCTCTTTTTTTTTTTCCAATAAGTTAGAGGAAACAATATTGTCACGGCTACTCTCCACACTCATCAGATACTTTGTGTTTTGAATACAGAACATTTAAAATAATCCAATCATATGAAATTTCTAAATTTCTTCTCAGTTTCTCCTATCTGATGCAAAAGCAAAAGCATGTGCACTGTTATTTTTTTCTAAAGCATTTTAAGTCTCCCCTGATTTCAGCAATGCCTGTAATAGGGTTTCTACATTGTAGGTGGCATACTAAAGCCTTCACTGAGGGGAAAGTCCCTCTTGGCAGTCTCAGTATGAATTTCACTGTTGCCAAATTTCCCTTAATGCCAGTATCTTTTTGGATCATCCAAAGTGTATTCTCTTTGGTTGACTCATCTTTCACAGAATTTCCAAACAAAAGGCAATACAGTGGTACCTCGAGATACAAGTTTAATTCGTTCTGTAACCTCGAGGTGTGGGAAACTATGAGATGCTCGAGTGGTGGTAAACTGGTGGGTCGTGTGCAGCCGGCCAATCTGCGGGATTACTCCTATCTCAAATGTTGCGCGTATTTCAAAGCAAAAATCGCTCACTCGATGGCTCATATCTCAAAATCTAGTATGTTAGGGCACTCGTATCTCGAGGTACCACTGTATAGACAAAGCAGCACACAAACATTTCAGGGAACCAGGTATTGGGGGAAAAAGGCACTGAAACAGACCCAACCAGAAACACAATGGTTTTATATGGGAGCCTTCAGCATTAGAGAAGAAAGAAAAGAGTAAGGCTAGCAAAAGAGGGAAGATAGCAAAATGAGGAACCAACGCCAAGTGCCTAAGGAAACGGTCTTTTCTTTGGAGTCTCAACCTTCGCTCAGCGAATAGTTCCCTATGAGGATGTCACTGCCGGCTCCTTCGTGTTGGCAGTCATGTGGAAGAGAAGCTTTCACATCCATTTGCGGCCCCCTTGGGAGTCGCAAGGAGGAAGGTGCTGCCACTACAGTAGGAGATGCTACGCCTGAAAGTCAAAGCTATGGGAGACCCAGTGTCCTCCCTGTCCTCCAGGCCCGGCCTCCGTGAGGACCATGAGCAGCCCCTGGTGAGAGGCTCTCAGAGGGCAGTCTCCTCTTTTCTTGGATGTTGCATCACAAAGCAGGTGGGTGCCAAGAGGAGAACAAATTCAGGGGCTCCTAGACCCACTGAAACCCTCCGTGTTCTGAGACAGCATGTTCTCACTCCAGGGGGAATCTCCTTCTGTGAACCCATTTCCATCGCAGGATAACCCTGAGCATCAGCAAATGTCATGGAGGAAAGCCCAAGAGGATATGGAGGAAAAGAAGAGTTTTAAGCAATAAAATCTAAAGCCAGTGAGGTCCTGAACTTTTTATATGGGCATATGTTGCTTCTTTCTGGCAATCCTAGCCCCTCAATTCCTGCCTGCTTATGTCTGTCCACATGCCCCAGCCCAACGCCCTTCACTTGAGGGTCATTGCCTGCACTGGGTCATCTCTGCTGCATCCAGCCCACAATGACCGGTTCTTTATCTGACCTCTGATGGCTTATGTAATCCTCACCATTCAACCCAATCCTCAGTAGATGCTCTTTGGTGTTCTCAAATGATTTCATGGAGAGCGGGTCTTTTCTCCCAAGGAATACTCTGTGCTTTGAAGGAAAGGACCTTGTCATATACTGATTGGAAAACCCCTACCCCTCAGCAGGTGTAATACGCTGGGGACTGTGATAAATTCTTGCTGATACTCTGCTTCATCTTATCACCTCCATGCTTGTACCTTCAAACAGTACTACCCAGAGGCCTCCACATTCACGCTGCCTCCCCAACTGGTAAACAAAAACACCCACCCTATAATCTTGCATAACAACGATGATCTGGGCGGGGAAAGAAATGGTCTTCGCCAAAGAATCTCTGTTTTGGGGCTAAAAGAAGGGAAAACGTTGCAAGGATTTCTTGGGCGGTTTGGATATTGGGCTCCTGGCCCGCCTGTCAGAAGAGCACAGAGCTTGTGTTCCATCTGTAAGAATCTTTGACACCGAAAGAGGATCCCTGAGACTGGTGAGACCTCCTTTTAATAAACACGGGAGCTGTGAGATGAACAGGTCCGGGGAGATGGGAAGAGGTGATATTGAATTCCATCTCTCAGCTCTACGCTGGCGAACGAAGTATATTGTGAGGGGGAGGGTTCCCTGTCCCCATATGGATGGGGGTCTGAGGTTCAGGAAGATCCAGAGGTGAGAGCTCCAGGTTTTGGGTTGCTTTTCCTTTAAACAGAAGCTGGGAGGGGGGGAGGTAGGGAGGAGAAGATTGTTCTGGCTTCCGCATTAATCTTGTTTTCTTTCCTCCTGCACCTGCCCGGGCTACCTGGCAGAGTCACAGCTGCTGCCCGGCCCCCTCCCCCCTCCCACGTTTATTTATTGTGGCTATTTTACCAGCTATTGGCTCAACACACTCCACTCAAATATTCATCATTGAGCTCTCTGGGTAAATCGTATTTAATCAGCACAGGAGAGAAAATAGCATAATTATAGATGCCGGATGCCATTACACTCAGAAGAAATTAAACTCTGTCTCAAGCCGACCAGCGGTGGCTGTGATTGCATCACCGCTGGGGTTACGGAGAGGTTAGTGGCCTTTTGGGGCCAGCGCTACCTTGGAGGATGCCTGACCCCCCGATGAGCAGCGAGGAGACACACCCATGCGCATGCGCATTTGCGCCATCAGCAACTCAGCAAATGGCAGCCGGCAAATGACTCTCTTTATTGTTCTGAGAATGTGATGCAGGAGAGCATAATAAAGTGAGGTTCGCGCAGGGAGATGTAGAGACAAAAAAATAAAATGGGCCCCAAGAATTGCAGTCCTAAAAATGATGGAGGGAACCCCCATCTCCAATCTTCTCCAGGTACCAGCTGCCAACAGCCGGAGGGATACTGACAATGAAAGGCCGGGAGGAAGGAAATCTTTTCAGGGGAGCAAAAGCATCCCTCGGGGGCGTGTGAGCTCTTCCCGGAAATGCTCTCATCTATGCAGGGTGTGAACGGAAAGGCCAAACAGAACCCTCGTGAGTCTTACTCCTGACCCTAAGCAGACTTGACTTTTCTCACGGGCAAAAGTTTCCAAGTCAGTATCAAGGAGCTGTTTTGTTTGGGCGAGTGAATAAGGGGGAAGTTTTAAAAACAAACACGCCAACACCCAACCATAATACAGCGTCAGGGCCCTACCTGCTTTCTGCGCTGAACCGGCCTCCTGGGAAAGGCCAGAGCCCTGGGGTCAGCTTCCTTCCAGCCACTCACGCCTGGCCTCTTCCCACACAGATCCAGGGCCATCTGTGTGTGTCCAGCTTACAGCGCGAGAGTCACCTTTGATTTCATGACAAGGCTTTCTCTGCCCTGGACCTGAACCCTGGGGCAGCAGCCCATCCACCGTGGAGCGCTGTTTGTAAAAATCCCAAAATGTCCAAAGACGCAATGAGGCTTTACCTATTACTATTGGGTGACTGTTTTCGCTCTCCCCCCGCCCTTACCCCTTTTCTTTTGGCTAATAATGCTTCTGAGGTTTGGAGAAGTCACTAAGAGGAAGGAGATCTCCTCCTAGTCCATCCTGCTGCTGACAATTAAGAAACCTCAAAGTAATTTTTGAAAATGCCAGCGTCTCATTTAGCAAAAGGATAAATAATAAATGAAGCATAATCACTGTCCTGCGCTGGTGGTAGAGCTTCGCGGTGTCATTAGTAAACTAACGGTATAATATCTTTGTGTCACAGTTTAATTATATCTTGTAATTAGTTTCAGCAATGGATTGCATAGAGTCAGGCCCCCTGAGCTAAACAAAAGGTAATAGAACTTTCAGCGCCCCTGCATAAATCAATTATGAAAGTGTCCTGCGTTATTTGAAGCTTGTTTGCCATAATGTCGTGCACAAAGCTGAACTGGTGCTTCTGGCCCGGGGAGGGCAGGTCACCCGCCCAGGCCTCGCCTGCCGCCGGGTTTCGGTGGGGCCCACACACGGCCTGGGCTGCCGGGGCATCTGTCCCTGCACGCTCAGCAGTAAGCATGGAGGAGGAAGGAGCTGAAGGGGAGGGCAGTGCCAGAGGGTGGGGCGGGGGAGGGGCAGGGGAAGCACAAGGACCTGGGCAGGTAGTGGATGTACCATCTACAAGAGAGCGAGGCATGAAACGGGGAGAGATGTGAGGCCCTGGAAGAAGGCTGCTCTGTGCTTCCCCAGAACAAAGCCGAGAAGGTTAGGAGCATCAAAGGCCGAGCAACGCTGATGAATCTGGTCAGGTGGACACGACACATGTCCCTTTATCGTTTGTCCTTTCAACATGCCTGCGCTCCTCACGTGGTTGGAATGGGAACCGGCTTCGGTTACTTGGCAATGGGGACGAGGAAGGAGAATCCACGTGTTTAATTGGGTCTGATTCAGATCCTATGGCGCTCAGGAGCCGTAAAGGGCTGCGGATCGTAGTTGAGGGCTTAGCTCCGGTCACCAGGCCCACGAGGGAGAGTCACGGAGTCCCTGCTGGGGGAAGCTCAGAGGAAACTCAGGGGGCAGGGGGCTGGCTAAGTCCCAGTGCCACCGATCCGTGTGATCGTCCCTTTTTTGATCAGACTGCAAGGCATGGCAGAGGGTGGGGGTGGGGTCCACATTCAAAGTCCCCGTCAAGTCGTCTTTGAAAGTAAGTCTAGTGCCACAGTGGCCTTTCTGTTTATACAACAATTTACAGGTTTAAATGAAAGCCCGCCTGAAAAAGCAGACGGAATCTTCCTATTGTGAACACTTCAGCAAATTTAACAAAAGAAAGAGCCCCGGTGAGGAAGAGAGAGAAAGAGAGAGAAAGAGAGAGAGAGAGAGACAGGGAGAGAGAGAGGAAAAAAAAAAAAGGTCCAGTCCTCAGACTGGTGTGCAGCAATCTGGCTGGTTGCTATGGTGACGTGATGGCTTGTTCACATGGCAACATACCTTAGGTCCACTATTAAAATGATGAGAGTGAACTCAGTTGCATTAAGGAGAGCATGCTGTATGCTAAAGCAAGTCTTTATCTCCAGGGAGAGCTGGACAGAGACTAGCAACCTGTGCAAATGAAGGAGAAAAGGAAGAGGGAAGAAAGGTTGGAGGTCTGGAAGGGAGAAAACCTACAGGGACACAATAACTGCGAAAAGAAAGACCCTCGGCTCTGCGTCTGAGGGCCGGAGACTCAGAAAACGGACAATGAGTTTTGTCTGATAGGGAATTCATCATCCACCGCGACCCATCAGATGACCCTTTGTTTAAAAATTACATCCCGAATGAACCTGCGGTGCCTGAGCTCGGAAACACGGCCGCAGTGAACCACGCCAAACCCAGAGCCGCTGCGATGCCAAACAGCCCCGCTGCTGCCTCTGTGATAAAACACTCAAATAACGACGAAGGTGGCAAATTGCAGAGCATTTGTTTACTGAATATAAAAGTCCACAGACAGCCACAGATCCCCATCCTATCATACTGGAGCGGGGGGAAGCGTTTCCTGTGGAAACGTGGCTTCCTGTTTCCTTCAACGTGGTCACAATTTTCCCTCTGCTGACGCTGAAAGGGGAGCGATAATTCTGCTGTCTGATCCCAACCAGCCTTCCTACCCACCGTCGCTTGATTTCTCTCTGCTGTTTAGCAAGCGCTGCTGGCGTGTAAGCAAGAGACAGCCAGGAATTACGGGGCTATATAATCCCACCGTGGGCTCCGAGCGAGATCGTAAACCATGTGTGGGATGCCTGAGCCCTGAAATTCCCGAGCCCTCACTTCTTCGCCCCGCCCCCCTTCCCAGCATGCCACGGCTGGCTGTGCTTTACTTAAAAATCTCATTACCACAAAGGGAATGCCTCGCAAGCCACAAAGGGCTCCGGCTTTGGATACGAGACATCACAGAAGGTGAGCATGGCCTTGTCACGTTTTTTGATGACAACTGCCTTAAGGGTCAGAGGGTTCCATTCCCCATGCGGCCACTGACTGGACACCTACTTTGCGCCACTGCTCTGGATGCAGGGGTGCCAGCAGAGGGGACCTGGGCCCTAGGAGTGCCTGTCCAGACAGAGGAGAAGTGACATGCAACTCTGAAACCAGCAGACAGGGCCCTGTCCCAGGACAGAGAGCAAAGCCAGAGAGCTCTCGTCAATTTCTCTCTCCCACTCCGCCTGCCAAGTTTCTCCCAGTCTTAGGCCAAAGACCATTGCTTGCTAATATTTCCGAGGATTCTGGAACACGCTCTGGCTTCCTTATAAATCTATATTAACAAACCCAAAGTGAAGAGTCAGGACAGCCAAGGTTAACCCTGGACTTTGCAGTAGAACCTGCTTTGTCACTGGCTAGCTGGTGGACTCGCTCAGCCTCAGTTTTCAGATCTGCAAAGTGGGAGCACAACAGTCCCTGAATTCCTTGGATTGTTGGAAGAATAGCTAGGTAATAGTTGTAAAAAAATATGCTTAATCTAGGGCATTTACATTTTATTAATTACTGTCATTTCCTATTGACCTAGCCAGTCTGTGGCAAGCAGTATTCTTTCCATTGCTATTTTAGTAACAGAGAAGAGCATACTTTTCAGATGTTAAGCATATTTAGTAACAGAGAGAAGCATACTTTTCAGATGAAAATTAGCTCAACAAATCTGTTTTAAAAATCTGTTTTGGAAGACTCCAGCTTGGACATATTTGTTCCAGAACCTTCTTCCCTAAATGCCTCCTGAGAAGCAGGCCTAGTAGGCAGTTCAACCTGTCTTCCTCTGCTGCGTGCCCTTCCTTTTGTTTTGCATTTTGACTGACAAAATGCCAGCTTTGTCCCTCTCCCCCGAATGGTGGGCGAGCATCTCCTCACAGGCACAGTAAACTGCTGCAGAAAGAGAAGAGAGGGGACCTTCTGGTGCCTATCAGCTTTCCATGACAGCTGCACGTGTGTTCCCTCCCGAGGACCAAAATAACTACAAAGTGTACGAAATCGTTAAGCACATAAAAATCCCGGAGGTAGAGGCATGATTTCTCAACCAAAAGGCATCAAAGCCCAGCCCTCGCCGTTCATTTGCTCC
>PVJN01008822.1:0-63238 GCA_004026805.1 Lasiurus borealis
TTTAGGAATTACTAGAACTGACAGTGGGAGATAAGTGGGAAAGATCATGCCATGTTTTGAGCCTCTTCTCATCCCAGGTACCTGTCTAAGCCACCTTGTGACCATAATTCTGTTTCTTCTTGGCAGGAGGGAAATGTGTACTGTGGTCTCAAGACTTGCCCCAAATTAAGCTGTGCATTCCCTATCTCTGTTCCAGATTCCTGCTGCCGGGTATGCAGAGGTAGGTATTCCATTCATATCTCAAGGCCCAAGGTGCTGCCAATCTGAGTAGAAAGACTTAGAAGAGAGGAAAATATCTGCCCATTGTCCTAGGGAAAGTGAATTTTCTGACGAGGCTTTAGTTTATAGGGATGCTTCCCTACAGAAAAGGAAAAATAAATAAATAAAAGCACTGATTTTAAGGGCCACCAATTGGCAGAAACTACAGGAGTGTGGCAGGAAAGGAAGGGTAGGAATCATCTAGTGTGAAAGTGCATGTCTTATTCTCTCTTTTATTAATCACTTCTAGTTTGGGCCCCATATTACTGTATTGTAAAATGAAGAATATGTCCATGCACAGCTTTAAAAGACAGAATGGGCCTTGCAAAGCATTGACATGATCATTTTGAAGACAGTGCAGGGCAAATTTATATCCTAAAAAATAAAAGGGTAATATGCAAATAGACTGATGGTGGAACAACTGGTTGTTATGATGAACACTGAGCAGACAGGCAGGTGAGCTGTTGGGGGGATCAGGCAGGCAGGTGGGTATAGCAGTTAGGGGCGATCAGGCAATCAGGCAGAGGGGTTAGGGGCAATCAGGTAGGAAGGCAGAGTAGTTAGGGGTGATCAGGCAGTTAGGCAGAAGGGTTAGGGGCAATCAGGCAAGTAGGCAGTTAGGGGTGATCAGGCAGGCAGGCATAGCAGTTAGGGGCAATCAGGCAGGCAGGCAAGTAGATAGGAGCCAGCAATGCCAGATTTTGAGAGAATGTCCAACTGCTGCGATCAGGGATCAGGGCCTAAATCAGACATCCCTCAAGGGGTCCTGGATTGCGAGAGTATGCAGGCCGGGCTGAGGGAACTCTTTGCCCCTGCATGAATTTCGTGCACTGGGCCTCTAGTATATTCATAAAATACTATGGCTGTATTGTGATAAACTCAATAAAAACAATATGTAAAGCATCATTTTCTCAAATTTTATCTAAAATGAAATAGTGATTTTTCTCATTTTTTTCTTCTTTGGCTTCCATTTATTTAATATTTAATGGCACCACTTTCTTTTTCTAAGCTTCTAAGAGGAAACATAACCACCATTAATTTCCCCTTTATTGCATTGTCTCGAATTACCAAATCTATTAGCAGTTATGTATCCCTCCTTTTCCCATTTTCCCTATGGCAGTGTCTAATTTTGTCTTCTTTCCTTCTATCCAATCAATATATTTGTTGAGCATCTACTGTATGTTCAGTACTTTGCTAGATGCTGAATACATATGGTTGAATATAGTGCACACACAGGGCACCTCCAAGACTCAATAGCATCTTTATGTGAATTACAAAAGGGATTCCCTTACTTAAGATACTTTGCTGCCATTTACCAGAAAATCCTGGTGAATACACCTCCTTAGCTGCACAAGGTTGTACACTTTGTGGAGTGCACAACCTGTAAAACCATATCTGGCCTATGGAGCAGCAAAGATATGTTATTTGCTCTTATGTAACTTACATCTTACCAGAGAAGACAAATAATATACAAAATGTAAACAAATATCTAAATATGAACAGTTTAATTTCACTTGGTCCTCCATATCCATGTGGTATGCATCTGCAGGTTCAATCAACTAAAGATCAAAATGGTATATAGGCATACCCTGGTGTAATCTATATGTACTAGGTTTACCAGTTAATAATGTGGATTTCTTTCAATAGATGGAGTTACACATATGTTTTTGATATATATGCGATTTGATATGTATGCTATTTTGTTGTATTAACAGCAAACTTCAAAACTTCATATGTCAAATTTTCTGAAAGTTTTAACATCAAAGATATTTTTACACTTAAAAAATTTTGTGCCAAAAAAACAAACAGCATTTGCAGGAAATTTTAATTCATTACTTTATTTTGAATAAAAGTGCTGCTGAATACTTCGTGAAGCTTATGGTGAACATGGTCCATCTCACAATACTTGTGAAATCTAGTTTAAAGACTTTAAAAGGATGATTTCGATGTGAAAGACAAAGAACGTCCAAGTCAAATGAAAAAGTTTGAAGATCAAAGGATGAAGATGCCTGTCAAACTCAAAAACAACTTGCAGAAAGATTAAACATTGTTCAGCAAACAATTTCTGATCCTTTACAAGCAATGGGAAAGATTTTAAAGGAAGAAAAATGGGTGCTACATCAACTGAACAAAAGACAAATGGAAAACCGAAAAGTCATCAGTAAAATGTTGCTTCAATGGTACGAAATAAGATCTTCTTTGCATCAAATTGTGACTGGTGATGAAAAATGGGTTTATTTTGAAAATCCCAAATGCACAAAATCTTGGGTTGATCCAGGTCAATCAGCAACATCAAGTGCAAGGCCATATCACTTCGGAAAGAAGACAATGCTCTTCATTTGGTGGGATCAGGACTTGTGGTGTATTATGAGCTCCTAAAACCGGTGAAACCATTAATACTGATTGCTACCGACAACAAATAATTCATTTGAACCATGCTTTGATCTTATTAATAAAACTACCAGAATGTGCCAGAAGACATGGCAAAGTAATTTTGCTTCATGATGACATATCATCACACACTTCAAAACCAATTAAAGACACATTAAAAGATCTTCCTGGGAAATATTAACCCACCCACTGTGTTCACCAGACCTTGCTCTTTCAGATTACTACTAGTTCTGAGCAGCACTTCAAAAGTACAAAGAACATCTTCCTCTATCTCTTTTTTCAGTGTCCTGTAGTTTTCTACATATAGGTCTTTTACCTCTTTAGTTAGGTTTATTCCTACGTATCTTAATTTTTTGGGGGCGATGGTAAATGGGATTGCTTTTTTAGTCTCTCTTTCTGTAATTTCACTATTAGTGTATAGAAAGGCCACAGACTTCTTAGCATTAATTTTGTATCCTGATACATTGCCACATTCATTAATTAAGTCAATTAGTTTTGGAATGGAGTCCTTTGGCTTTTTTATGTACAGTACCATGTCATCTACAAATAAGGACAGCTTTACTTCTTCTTTCCCAATTTGGATGCCTTTTATTTCTTCTTATCTAATTGCAATGGCTAATACTTCCAGTACTATGTCGAACAGGAGAGGTGAGAGTGGGCATCCCTGTCTTGTTCCTGTTCTTAGGGCAAATGGTTTTAGTTTTTGCCCATTGAGAATAACGTTAGCTGTGGGTTTATCATATATCGCTTTTATGATGTTGAGGTATGCTCCTTCTATTCCCACTTTGCTGAGAGTTTTTATCAAGAAAGGGTGTTGGATTTTGTCAAAAGCTTCTTCTGCACCAATTGATATGACTATGTGATTTTTGTCTCTCAATTTGTTTATGTGATGTATCACATTTATTGATTTGCGGATATTGTACCATCCCTGCATTCCTGTGATGAATCCTACTTGGTCATGGTGTATGATCTTTCTGATGTACTGCTGGATCCGATTTGCCAGAATTTTGTGAGGATTTTGGCATCTATGTTCATGAGAGATATTGGCCTATAATTCTCTTTCATTGTGTTGTCTTTATCTGGTTTTGGTATTAGGGTGATGCTGGATTCCTAGAAGGTGTTTGGGAGTGTTCCTACTTCTTGAATGTTTTTGAATAGTCTGAGAAGGATAGGTTTTAATTCTTCCTTGAATGTTTGGTAAAACTCTCCTGTGTAGCCATCTGGTCCCGGGCTTTTATTTGCTGGAAGCTTTTGATGACTGCTTCAATTTCTTCCATAGTTATTGGACTATTGAGGTGTTTAGATAGAGGAAGATGTTAACAGATGGAAGAGCATACCATGCTCATGGATTGGGGAATCAACATCATTAAAATGTCCATACTATCAAAAGCAATCTATAGATTCAATGCACTACCCATTAAAATACCAATGACATATTTCACAGACCTAGAAAGAATTTTTCATAGATTCATCTGGAACAAAAAAAAGACCACGAATAGCTACAGAAATTCTGAGAAAGAAGAATAAAGTAGGTGGGATCTCAATACCAGATTTCAAGCTATACTACAAAGCAACTGTTCTCAAAACAGCCTGGTACTGGCACAAGAATAGACATATAGACCAATGGAATAGAATAGAGAACTCAGATATCCACCCAAACCACTATGTTCAACTAATATTTGACAAAGGAGGCATGAACATTCAATGGAGCCAGGATAGCCTCTTCAATAAATGGTGTTGGGAAAATTAGACAGATATATGCAAAAAAATGAAACTGGACACCAACTTATACCAAATTCAAAAATAAACTCAAAATGGATACAGGACTTAAACATTAGAAGGGAAACCATAAAAATACTAGAGGAATCCACAGGCAGCACAATCTCAGATATATGCCACAAGAACTTCTTCACTGATACTGTTTCAAAGGCAATGGAAGCTAAAGAAAAAAATAAACAAATGGGACTACATCAAAATAAAAAGCTTTTGCAAAGCAAAAGAAACCATCAATAAAACAACAAGAAAGACCAATGTATGGGAGAACATATTTGCAAATGTTATCAGTGATAAAGGTTTAATCTCCAAAGTCTACAGCCAACTTATACAACTTAATAAAAGGAAGATAAACGATCCAATAAAAAATGGGCAACGGACCTAAATAGAACCTTCTCAAAAAATGACGGAAGGCCAAAAGACACATGAAAACATGTTCAAAGTCACTAATCTACTGAGAGATGCAAAATGCCAATGCTATACCATCTTACACCTGTCAGAATGGCAATCATCAACAAATCAACAAATGACAAGTATTGGAGAGGATGTGGAGAAAAAGGAACCCTTGTGCACTGTTGGTGGGAATGCCGACTGGTGCAGCCACTGTGGAAAACAGTATGGAGTTTCCTCAAAAAACTAAAAGTTGATCTCCCATTTGACCCTGCAATCCCACTCTTAGGAATTTACCCTAAGAAATCACAAACATCAATCAGAAAGGATTTTTGCACCCCTATGTTCATAGCAGCACAATTTATAATAGCTACAATTTGGAAACAGCCTAGGTGCCCATCAGCAGATGAGTGGATCAGAAAACTGTGGTACATCTACACAATGGAATTCTATGCTGCCATTAAAAGAAGGAATTCTTACCATTTGCAGCAACCTGGTTAGAACTGGAGAACCTTATGCTTAGTGAAATAAGCCAGTCAATGAAGGAGAAGCATCACATGATCTCACTCATTTGTGGATAATAAACAACATTATAAACTGATGAACAAAAGGATAGATACAGAGGCAATAAAGCATCAAACAGACTGTGAAATTACAGCAGGAAGATTAAAGTTAGGTGAGGTAGATAAGAGATCAATCAAAGGACTTGTATGCATGCATATAAGCACAACCAATGAACATTGACACTGGGGGGTTGGGGTATGCCTGAGAGGGAGGGAGGCAATGGGGAGATATTTATTTTAAAAAGTACAAAGAAGTGGAAAATAGGGTCTCTGAATGGTCTGCCTCAAATCAGGAAAAATTTCATTGGGACAGTATCCACAAATTATCTGAAAGATGGGTAAATATGTAGCTAGCGATGGACATTACTTTAAATAAAGCACTTTTGATGTTTCTCTTGAAATTATCAGGTTGTCTTTGATTACAAAATCAGCATTGTTAACCAGTACACCTAATATATATGGGTTATATACAAATACATTTTATATGAGGGATTTGATCATTCTCAAATATTGGTAGCCACTTTGGGGATCCTGAACCAATCGTCCAGGGATTCTGAGGGACAACTGTACTATGAAGGAAATCAACAAAGGTCTGACAGAGAAAATAAAAGATGAGGTCATTTAGGTTGAATGATTGGGAATGTCTTTCTGATATAACTTTTAAGCTCAGACTTGAAAGATGAAAAGTAGCCATCCATGCAAACATTCTGTGGGTAGATTATTCTAAGCAGAAAGAAAAGCAAGTTTATAGGACTTGGGCAGAGAAGAGCTTAGCGTGTTCAAGGAATATAAGGATCAGTGTAGCTGGAATATATTGTAGTGTTTATGGTCAAAATTGGCAGATGAGGCTTAAGAGGTGAATAGACAATGCAGGATACTCAAGACCATAAGAAGGAGTTTGGATTTCAGTTTCTAAGTTCATTGGGAAGACATTGGAAAGTTGTACACAGGGGAATGGCATGACTTTAAAGATCTCACCAGCTATTGTGTCCAAATTAGATTTGAAGGAGGCAATAAAGCAAATGGAAAGACCAGGAAAAGGTGAATCTAGCAGTGTCAATAGTATGAGAGTGTTCACTGGTCTAAGGGCACAGTGCATAATAGTAGTGGTTCAAATGGAGCTTCTGGAGCCAGGCTACCTTGGTTCTCATCCCAGCCCTGCTGGATGATTATGAGAAATGTATTCAAGCTCTCTAATAATATTTACATTAAAGATAAATTTAACACCTAACCTCCAAATAGTTGTTAGGTTCAAATGAGATAATGCAGGAAGAGGACCTAGCATAGTGTCTTGCATATAGAGAGGATTTGGTATTAAAAAAAATGGACAAATTTGAAATATATTTAGAGCATTGGTTCTCAACCATGTCTACATATTGGAATTACTTTAGTATATTTATGTCCAGACCTGGGAATGAGTGTGACAGTGTGCAGCCAAGGTTGAGAACCACTGAGAAGGAAAAATTATTGGATTTTCTGGTAGGGAATGAATATACATTGCTGCCAGCTTAATTTTCCCAAAAGATAGCCTTCTCCATGATACACCCCTGTTTAAAAGTCTTTATGCTGACACATATACTTAACTATATTCCAGCCACAGTTCTAAGTACTTTACAAATATGAACTCATTTAATCCCATGATCCCTATTTTATAGATGATGAAACTGAAGCAGAAATAGGTTAAAACCTAGTCTAAGGTCCCGTATGTATTTATTATAATATTATTGACTTTATTCCCTATGCTGTATTTTACATCCCCATGATTATTTTGTAGCTACCAACTTGTACTTATTAATCCCTTCACCTTTTTTACTATGTATGGTGACAGCAGGATACTGGAAATATCAGGGGATAGGAGAACATTTTGTAAAGTATATTATTGTCTAACGACTATGTTGTAAACCTGAAACAAATATAAAATAATTTTGAATATAAACTATAATGGAAAAAGCAAAATTGAAAAAAAAAAAAAACCTTATCCAAGATCATGTAGTTAGTAAATCAAGAAGCTAAGAATTAAACCCTGGCAGTCTAGCTCTAGATTTCAGGCTCTTAACCAAGCTACTGTGCCACTGAAAAGAATAGTTAACTCCCTATTGCCAGTAAAATGCAAGTAAGCTCTACCCTCAACTTACTTTTATAGACCCACATTCTTTCATTCATGCACCTCAGGCTCTACTCACATTGTTTCTGTACATTTGTTTGTTTGCTTTTCCTGTGCCCCTCAATATGTCTCAAACTTCAGTGTAATTCAAAATCATCTGAAGAACTTGTTGAGATTCAGATCCTTGAACCATTATTATAGCGATTCTGATTCAGTGGACTTGGAGTGAGGTCCTAGGGTGGGTATTTTAATATATTTTTATTGATTTCAGAGAGGAGAGGAGAGGAAGAGAGAGCTAGAAACATCAGTGATAAGAGAGAATCATGAATCAGCTGTCTCCTGCATGCCCCTGACCAGGAATTGAACCCTGACCTCCTGTTTTTTTAAGTTGATATTCAACCACTGAGCACTCTGGCCAGGCTAGGATATGCATTTTAAGAGGCTCCATCCTCCATTCTGATGCAGGTGGTGTACAGACCACTGCTTTGCGAAACCAGTCCTAAGACCTTGTAGATGACTAGTTGTGGCCTGAAATGATGGTTTGCATTTTGATTTAGTGCATTTAAATTGTGACTATTAGAAGTCTGAAACCTGAGTAAGCCAATACAAAAGTAACCAATGGCAGTCTCTGACTGGTTAGAGCATCTAATTCCAAACATATGGCAAGCAACTTGGAAGTTAATGAGTGGAGGCTATTTTATGATGAGGAACTGGGAGGGAAAGAAGACAAAATGGCTACCTAGGTAACAACAGTAAGGGTTGGGAGAAAGGAGTGTTTTTATCTTTCTGGAAAACCCTCTTTCCACCTATGCTTGTGAAAATCTTGCCAGTTCCTCAAGCTCTACTTCAAATGCAGAATCCTCAGATTCTAACACAAGTAATCCTCATGCTATATTTTGATAAATACCAGCTGGAAGATCTTTCTCCTTTCTCTGCCTTCTCAGCTTCATCCCTAGTTTCTCCATCCCTAAATCCTGCTTATCCTTAAAAGACCATGAACCTTTAAAAATGTTTTTATTAAAGTATAATTGTTAGTTTCAAGTGTACAATATAGTGATTCAACATTTATCTACTTATGATGTGATCATCATGAAGTCTAATAACTATCAGTCACTGTGCAAAATTATTACAATATGATTGACTATATTATCTCTACTATATTCCATATACCCATAGTTTATTTATTTTATAACTGGAAATTATTAATCTAGTAATTTAAGAGTAAAGCTACCTTCTTGTTAGGACACCTAACTACTTTACCTGTGCTTCTCCAGTAGCATTTATTGGCTTGTCATATTTTGCTTTTATTATTTTTGCCCATGTCTTATCATCCCTACCAATGTGTAAGCTTATTAATTGAGAAACTATTTCTGGTTCATCTATTTTTTTTCCTATTGTGCTAGGCATGGAGTAGGTGCTCTTTGAATGAATGCACAGTAGCTGGAAAATAATGGCAGAAAGTTAGTCACAGTTTGAATTAGATGTATTAAATAGAATTGTATTAAATACAATTGTATTGACTGTGGTAGACTGTATTGACTATACATTGGTTCATCCTCAATAAGAAATTACCTGATATTATTTCTGATCCCCATGTTTTTTTCTCCCCATCTCACTTAAGGACTCAATAGTTAATATTTATTTTCAAAAGAAACGACTTTATTCTGAGTATCAGCATATGTTCATGCATTTTAATATGTTCTTTGTACCAACCCTCACAAGTCAATATGGATTTACTTGTAGGCTAATTTGGTTCATGTTTTAATAAAGCCCTAGATATTTTATAACATGTTTTAAAGTGTGTGTGTATTGTACTTTAGTACAAATATTACATTTCAGCCAGGAAATATAGGTATGTTGCTCCTTGCCTCTTTTTTCCCATCTTGCCTCAACTTAATTTGAGTCTGCTCCAAAGAGAAGAGAGTCCATTCTGAACAGAGGTGTATACGAGGTTGTCAATATAACCAGCTAGTTGTTGGACTGAGATTTTTTTGAGAAAAGGATGCAAAATTTAAACTGAAGAATAATTAATAAAAGAATGAAAACTGCAAGAATACTTATTACTGTATCTTAGAGGCAATGCACTACAAACCACATAGCTCAGAAGCCAGACATAGATTTGACATAGCAGAGCTACCATCTACTAGAAATGTTACCTTGGGCAAGCTACTTTACCGCTCAGAACCTTAGTGTTCTCAGCTAAAAAAATGGAGATTATAATATTTATGACCCATAGGAAGGTTGTAAAAATTAACTGAGATGACATAGACTGTTAATAGAAGGTCTAGCACAGAATTATTGCTTAATAAGTAATAGTTATTCTATGAAAAGAATATGTACTTATTATATTTAAATGTATTTACCATATTTAATACCCTGGGGTTAAATAGAATTACACCTTATTTAATTCCAATAGTTTTGCCTTTTCATTTACCTAATTTCCAAATATAGAACTTTATTTCTAGTCCTTCTTGTGTAACAAATCCTGGAACTAACCATTTTCTTAATAGTTCTCTTGTCACAATTTAAATTTATCATGTTCTCAGAAGTAGCAGATAAAAGCTAGTTATTAATGATCACCTATTGCCCTTTCACGTGGTTGACAGTTCATTAAGTCCTTTCTTTGCCATCTCTTGTCCAGCCTAAATTAAGCATTATCTTGCATCTTTCCCTATAAACACTAAATCATACATTTCATAAAATTGATGCTTTTTCTCTGCCTTTAATTTCTTTGCACCTTTCAGTTGTATATAATGTGATTTAATCTCCCTGGAACTTTTAATTTTTGAAGCACCTGGATTTTTTTATGTTGAGATGATGTTTTTACACAGGTATATCTTTTATAAGCATATTCATCATATGGTAGTGAATCCAGACACACTTCTCCCCTATGCTGGTCACCCTAATTGCAGGCAAAATACTGTAGAAGAAGTAACCTTTTCAGTGCTGAAATTACAAACCTTCAATATAAAAGGCCCCATTGAAACCAGCCCTCTGCACTATCATCAAACACTAATGTATGCCTTTCTTCTTGGATCAGATGGCAATATTAGCCACAGATTGAATCTCAGATCCAGTTGTTTAAACATGTCTCTGAAGCTAGGGCAGTCAACATAGTGTTGGCAGGTTTCATGTCATTGCTGGCACTTCAGCAAACCTCATCTGGACTAAAAATGTAGCACAAATAGCCACTGGAACCTTAAGGAAAACTTTATCAGAAGAAAACATCTCTTCAGAGATTATATTGCTGCCACATTCTGGGCAGACAGGTCTCAAACCCAAACCCACACCCAATTTCCCTCTACCATTTATCATTTCTGTTTTCTGTTTCCTGCCTATCTTGCCAAAGCAAAGTGAAAGGCTATGTACTTGGACTCTAGACAAGAGAAAGGTATTTGGGGTAGGCTATAAACTGTATTGAGATACAAGCTTGCATTTGCTAGATGGTATACATATGTAACATTTACTATGTCCCATGCAGCTGTTGAAGGACTTAGATGTATAATAGCTCATTTGATCCTTACAATAAAGTAGGAACAATTATTATCCACCTTTTATAGATTTGAAGAAACTTAGAGAAGTTAAGTGATTTGTCTAAGGATACATGGTTATAAGTGACAAAGTCAGAATTTAAAACTTTTTGGCTTGGTTCTAGAGTCCCAAATTCTTACACTACCTGGTAGAAGCCACTCATAGGAGTGTGATAAGGGCCTCTCCTAGTGAACAGAAGTGAAGATAGAGAGAGGACATGTGTGGCACACTGGCATAGGCAGATAATTATAAGACGACTATATTCATCTTTCCCATCAAAGCCTTAACCTGCCCACTCCCAATTATAGTGGAACACCTTTGTTCCACCTTTCTCTTTTTCTAGGCTTAAAGATGCCTGAATGTAAATATCTACCTTCCTTCATTCAGTGAACATTTGTCAAGCAACCACTAAGATATAGTAGTGTGCTGGTGATAGATATAAAATGGTGAGCAAACAAACGTGAAACCTGACCTGGCAGAGTTTAATGGGGAAGACAGGTATTCATCAAATAATAAACACACCTACACTAATAATAGAAGAATATGCAAATTGTCTAGGACACTGTCACAGTAATGACTGAACAGCAGGTTGCATGGGGTGACCAAGTTGGTGGGGGGGAAGGAGGGTTAGATGACCAAATGACTGAACAGCAGGCTGCATGGGGTGACCAGGCAATAAAGGGTGTTAGTGAGGGACAACAAAATGACGGAACAAGCAGGCTATGTAGGGTGACCAGGCCAGCAGAAGGGACAGTTGAGGGTGGGCAGGTTAGCAAGGGGGAGGGCAGTTGGGGGTGACTAAGCCAACAAGGGGGCAGTTGGAGGCAACCAGGCCAGCTGGGGGCAGTAAGGAGTGACCAGGCCAGCAGGGGGGGCAGTTGGGGGCAACCAGGTCAACTGGGGTGCAGTAAGTGGTGACCAGGCTGGTAGAGGCAGTTAGGGGTGACAAGGCCAGTAGAGGGGGCAGTTGGGTATTACCAGACTGTCAGGGGAGGCAGTTAGGAGTGATCAGGCAGGCAGGCAGGTAGGTGAGCAGTTAGGAGCTAGCAGTCCCTGATTGTGAGATGGATGTCTGACTGCCAGTTTAGGCCAGGATCAGTCCTGGATTGGAGAGGGTTTGGGTTGGGTTGAGGGGAGCCCCACCATGCATGAATTTCATGTACTAGGCCTCTAGTGTAAATATAAAATTATATCTTTGCCAGTCATTGAGAGTGGTTTACCCAGTCAAGGAGGTGAAGGAAGACTCCTAGTACTCTCTTTTCATCCTCAATTCACACAACATCCATCTTTGTTTTCTGTACTCCAGAGTAAGGGAGGATTGACTCAAAAGTTAATGAAATAACTGGTGGCTGTCTTGTCCTCCCAGGATCCCTGACTTCTGATTATATCATAAAACCAGCCACCTCATTCTATAAGAGTATCCATACTGTTCTTCCTTCATTGTACATGCTGTACAATACTCTAGTTTTTTCTTAAGGAACTACTTGATCATGTCAACTCAAAGGCTAACACAGGCCAAATAAGGTTTAAGTTTGTGTGGGCCGCAAAAAAAAACAAAAGCTTCAATTTTCATAGAAATGTAGATTTATTTAGATAGAGATGTGCTGAATACAAAGGACCGAAATAAATGGGTAATCATTAACATAAGGTAATAGAACATTTTAGTAAAAATTAATATTTTTCTTGAACATTAACTCACCAGACACTGAATAACTGCACAAATTAATAAGCATAACACAAACCTATTTTTCTTGTTCAATGAAAACAAAATATTTCCTGTTGCACATACCAGACAAGTCAGTCCAAGACTAATGATATGGCAATCAGCTGCTAAAATATTCACTGCTAGTATTAGTAGAAAGAAATGGTGCATCTGCACATAAGGCACATAAGAGAAATGAATGCAACATGATTATAGTAATCAATAATTAGCAAACATTGTAGTTAGTTACTAATAATTATGTATAACAGGATATTGTAAAAATTAAGTTACAAAATTTTTATTAAGACATTTTTTTATATTGGCTGGGCTGCAAAAATGTTCATTGTGGGCCACATGTGAGCCATGGGCCGCAAGTTTGACATGCTTGACCTAGAGGGTATTGTACTAAGTGAAATAAGTCTTCAGCTTATTTCTAAAGACCCTCTGTAAAACAATCTAACACTTCCTTCACCTACTACTCATCCTCAGGTCTCTGACACAACACACACATCTTTTCCTCTAGACTGGTGATTCTTGTTGTACTATAATATCATAAGTTCCTTCCACTTTCACTCCTGTTATGTGCCTGTCTTAACTTACTCCCCACAAGCTTGAACAAGTTTCTCTCATCTCTTTCCCAATTAGGATCTACCCACTTTTCAAGAGCATAGTTTAAGTCACAACTCTTCTAAATAGTTTTGACTGATTAATCTAGTCCTCATTGGTCTTCTTTGTCTACATTTGGTGTTTAGTTTGGTTAATAGCATTTTAAAATACTTTTCATATTGTTCATTGTTTCATTGGACTTGGCTTCTCAACTGGGAACCTCTACAAGGAAAGGAGTGTCTTCATTTTCCTCTGTTTCCTCTTATGGTTAAGCATATCTTTTGTAATGCATTTATCAAAAGAGTCACAGTTATAAATCCCCTTGACAATGCTGCAAGTACAGTCCTGGTTTGGGAGGCAGGAGAAATGACTAAACTTACAACTTACTCAATGCAAGCTAATTTATCCAACACATGTCTAATGAACACATTGAATTTATTTTATGAAATTGAGATATTATGCTAACTCATTCAAGGTAACAAACTAGAAGCAATTATTTAAAATCAATTTGTCAGTGTTCACAATTTCCATTTTACCTAAGACTAATGATTTATCTTTTAAAAACCAGCAAAGTGCCCTAGCTGGTTTGGCTCAGTGGATAGAGCATGGGCCTATCCACTGGTCCTGGGTCCTGGGTTCGATTCTGGTCAAGGGTACATGCCCAGGTTGCAGGCTACATCCCCAGTAGGGGGCATGCAGGAAGCAGCTGATCAAATGATTCTCGTCAGTGATGTTTCTACCTCTCTCCCCCTCACCCTTTCTCTCTGAAATTAATAAAAATATATGTATTTTTAAAAAGCAGCAAAGTTGTATATCAGATGCCGTCTTGATTGGGACCCAGAGATCTCAATGGAAATGGTCAATGAGATATTTCCTCTTTTTACATCATAAAAAATCTACCAAGATTTTCAAAATCAAAGAAAACTGGAGAAAATAACAGCAACTTCAAATATAGATCCTCACATATAAATCTAGAGTTGTTTTGTTTTCGCTCACATTTTCTGCATAAAACACTATTATTGCTTGGTTATAATGATAGGAAGAAAACACTTAAGAAAAATCACTTAAAAATTGACTTAATTTTTGATATAGTATGATTTCAGCTAAACTTCAAAATGTATTGAAACACTGTGATATTTTCATAGCTACTAGAGACTGACAACCAATGGCAAGCCTTCTTCAAAAGTTAATTATTCATGTTAATGAAAATGGGAGCATCTGAGAGATTCCATACTTATCTACTTCTCCTAATCAGGTTGTTTTGTTCTCTCTTCATCCTTTGCATTCAGAGTTCAGCTTCACATGCTTGCTAACTTTTTCAGAACTCCCACCCCTCTAAAGTCATCATGTTCCTTCTTGGCATGTCTCTTATGTCTAGAATGTTTCTTCTTCAACAGAGATCCCTTCAGACAGTACATGAGACAGCATTGACTTTTATACTAAGCTTAACAAATTAATAGCAATAGCTCCTAATTAGCCATCTGGGATATCCTGTCAAGGTCAATAATGTCCCATCTTATTATGGGGTTGGATGGCTTTTTATATGTATCTGAGTCTGGTTCTACATTTAAAATAAGGAATTATCAGTGGAGCATTTCAGAGCAATTATTTCTTCATGGGTGGTTAAAGCCACTCTTCCTTTAGCTTTGTCCGTCTAACTACTTCAAGGGATGTCATGATTGCCCAGAAACACACCACTGGATATTCACATTATTCTCATTATACTAGTCTTCATGAGCATAGAGCCCCAACATTTATAAAAATTAATCTGATTTGTTTGACTGATAGTATAAACAGAGGGAAAAAAAAAACATGAGAAAGAGGACCTATGTCAGGCAGAAATCACATTTGAATATTACTTACACTACAACTAAAAACTTACAAATTCCAGGTCTCCATATTACAGGCAAAGTGGGCAGTTGATACAATTATTCAGTCAATTTAATCAAGTTTTTTTTCTTTATTTTATTTTACTTTATTTTTTAAAATTAATGTATTACATGTATACATATCTTCCAAACCCCCCCCCCACTCCCAAGCATACCCTAACTCCTCAGTGTTCATTGGTTATGCTTATATGCATGCATACAAGTTGCTGGAATGACTATATCTATTTTGGCTATTAAAACCAGACCTACATCCCCTACTCTCACCAAATAGTCCAGTCTTCTTTGTACAGGGCCAAGAAACCAAAGTTGTGTTTATGGAAACAAGAAGGACCTTTAACTGACTGAATTTCATTCCCAAGTTGACCAGTCAGTAAACACCAGTAGATTATTGAGTTTCCCTTCTCTATCCTGCTTGTTCTTTCCCGTTAATGGATGTGATTGCACAGGACTCTACCTTATTTGGGTACTTGGAATTTTACCACTCCATTTTATGACTATGTAAATTGTACTGCCTCCCAATGAAACAGATATCTGTCTTCTTAAGGCTCAGTTTAAGCCAAGAGAGAAAAGGATTTTAATTAAAATGTAAACTTCTTTTCTAAAAGAATGAAAATAAGAAGAGTACTAGCATGATTATGAGAGAATCTAAGGCAGTTCTGAAGTATGAGCTGAAGGAAGCTCTGCAAACATTTTTTTTTTTTTGTATCTTCAGGACCCTGGCTTCTGATGATTTAGAAATGAAATTACTCCCTTTCTATATGGAGACATACATTTTCTCTTTTGACTAGGCTTTGTTTGTTTGTTTAATCTAGACTCTTTTCTTTGTTAAATACTTAGCCCACTTGTGGGACTCTCTTAAGTTGGGTTTTCCCCATGTGCAAGCTACTCTTGAAGGGAAGGAAGAAGTTGAGAAGAAAGGATTGAAAGAAGAGGAAGTGGTAATAATGGGCTAACACTTAATATGACACTCACCATGTGCCAGGCACTGTTCTAATCTTTTTGCTTATACTAATTAATTTCATAACCCTATAAGGTTGGTATTATTATCTTCATTTTAGAAATAAAGAAATTGAGGCACAATGAAGTTAATTCACTTTTCCAAAGTGATAGAGGAAAGAAAGGGGAAGAGTTACAATTTGGACCCAGGCAGTCTGGCTCTGGGTTATTCTCTTAGCCATTATTCTATACTGCCTCTCAAATTGGGGATGTGAAAGAACTTTGGGAATTCTGTTAACTGAGAGACTACTGAGAGGAACAGTTCATGATGACTCTGCTCCCAGGGGTTAGATATGGTACACTTCCAGCTCCTTTCTTTGGGACTACCATGGGATGTAAATGTCCCATTTCTAACTATTTAGTCACATCTTCACTGAAAGAGCAGCATGGGTCATGAGAATGATCTAGTTAATAGTTTCTTTATCCTCTCGTGCTCATTTACTACAAACACATATACTCTAACAATGCATTTTTTAAGCGTATTTCTAATTTTTCTGAATAAATACTTTTGTACTCTTCTTCAAATTTGGCTTGCTACTGTTAGCAGGAACTTATCCCTTCTCTGTGTCTTAGTATTTCTCAAGCAGATGTTATGTTAAAAATACTAAGACAGCCCAAACAAAAACTAAATGTATGTCCAATGGAAAACTTCTTCCAATACCTCATTATTGCAGCTCAAATGTCTACCAATGGAGAATCCTTATACCAGTGTTTTTTAGAGCTTTTCTTGGATTTCACCACACTTGTCTCCCTTTCAACTTAATTTGTAGAATTAGATGTTTCACAGAGCCCCCCCTCCAGAGAGCTTTTAATTTCCTCTTTAATCTCCAGCTTGGATACTGAGTACTAGCTATAACATGGCCTACCACAGAACCTGGTGGAGATTTTGTGATTAATTTCTTCCTCTGTGCTCTCTCTCTCAATTTCCCTCAAAAGCCCTTTAACCATTTTCCCCAATTCTGCTGATTTCAATGTGTTTTTCTAAAAAAACAAAGATCATTTTCCCTTGTCACAGAGATCACCTCCCCATCTCGGAAATGCATTTAATTTCTATTTGCTTTATGACTAGTGTGACCATATAATTTATCATCCAAACAAAGATACTTTTGAAAATGGGAGAGTCAATCCTAATGATTATGCCTACCAAAAACAAAAACAAAACAAAACAAAGCAAAAACACACAAACAAACAAAAAAACAGGCATAAGACTAGGTTATCCCAAATACATTGGGATCTATGGACGGTACCCTGTTAATGATGTTGTGTGTGGTTCAGAAGAGGCCACATGCCAGCATAGTTTTGCTGTCTGAAGTTTATCTTCATGAGTATCTCTTAATTTCATTGTTTTTTGAGATGACAGGGTTTCCTTCTGTGACCTGCCCAAGCTACCCAAAGATTAATGGAAGCAATGGGAGTTATAAAGTCTTAATTTTAGCCTAGCATTTGACCATTTTCAAATACTTGTTCTCCCATTACCAGAAAGCCAAGCCATTCCAGCTCCATAGGGTACCACTCAGAGTATAATTGAGGTTTAAATAAACAACATATGTGGCTTTTAACATTAAATGAATATTATTTGACATACAGTACAGTAGAGTTGTTTTTCACTTTGGTTTAAAAAATGGTTAAATCACATCTTGTTGCTTCTTGGAATTAACTGAAATTCATCTATCTACATTAGAATCACTATGGGTTTTTTTAAGCCTTGGCTGAAAAAAGAGGCTCTCTCTCGCTCTAGATAATTTGTCCAGTGAATCCAGAAAAATAATGCAAAGAAAAAGTTATTTTTAGAGATTCAGTGACTACTTTTTTCTTTTATATATTTGTCTCTTAAATGTATAATAGATACGAACATTGAAGATTCTAAATGAATAAATTTATTTTCAGCTGTCCAATACAGCCTGCCGAGGTCTAGAGAACCACTTATATGTTGTACAAAATGTGAACATCCAAGAAGATAACTTCATTTTAACTATGGTTCATATTAAATAAGACAACTAAACTGCTGAAACCTTTAGCAGCCTCTTATAGAACATTCCAGCTTAAAGAAAGAAATTTTAATGACTTTAAAAGCTTAAAGGCAATAAATGCCCTAGAAGTTTGTAATTGAAAAAATATATTTACAGAAGTAATGGCTCCAGTAGTTTTCAACTAAGTAAAAATTTTCCAATTTAGGTACTCATACCTGTCTGCAAAATCTTAGGTTATTGTGACACATTCATCTGAACTTGTATTACAGAGGATTAATACGTAGTTGATTCTCATGCCTGATACCTACTTGCCTTGTTGTTTTGCCATGATACCTTATTTAACAGAGACTATAATATGTAATAAAGAGATAATATACCAATGATCATCATGCCCTCTTGCCCTCGCACCCTTGCACTGTGGCCAGGGGACCTGAGGCCATGCCCTGCCCTGTTATCAGGGTTTGGGGACCTGAGGCTGGGCTGGGAGGCCTGAGGCTGTGACCCCTTCCTGGGCACCATGGTCAGGAAATCTGAGACCAGGGCCTGTAGACCTGAGGCTGCACCCACCACCTGGCAAGGCTTGATGAGTACCTGAGGCTGTGACCCCCACCCTGCCAGGCTTGATGGTGGTGGGGCCAGCCAGTCTGGTTCTTGCACAATTTTGAGGTGGACGTGGGTTAGGATTTAACTCTGGGTCCCACAACGCACCCCAGACTCCGACAGGAGGGAGATTTTCATATAAATTTTACTAATTTTATTTCATCTCTGACACTCCTATTATGGAGAAAGGGCAAATAGCAATATTAAAATATTTCCTCTAATTAATTCCCTTTTAATGTGCACAAATTTCATGCACCAGGCCAGTAGTATGCTTATATATTGCTTTGAGATTCTGACTGATTATAAGCATGGTGGGAGAGAAACCAAGATGGCAGCATAGGTGAACACCTAAACTGCTGCCTCACACAACAATGTCAAAACTACAACTAAAAGATAGAATGGACACCATCCAGAACCACAAGAAAGTTGGCCGAGTGGAAATTCTACAACTAGAAGTAAAAAGAGGGGCTCACAAAGACTCAGAGGAACTGTAAAAAGTTGAGGTATGGAGACATGCATGTGGAGAAGACAGGCAGCGGTGGGTCTGGCTGGCTTCCTCTAGCAGGAGACGGAAACTTCCAACTGAACTGAACCCCTCTTCTGACTGCACTGAACCCCAGTTATGGGAAAGACTCATACGGGGAAAACCTGGACTGTCGTAAAAAGGGAGGAGTTGACAGAAACTTAGGGGAGCCATGAAAGGCATAGGTCTGACTGCTGATTGTGCCTTGGGCTTTCTCTAGCGGGAGGAAAACACAACCTCCCATCTGCACTGAAATCCGGGTCCCACTGCACTGAACCCCAGTTTTGGGTGAGACCTGGGGACCCAGACTCATACGGGTTACTGGAGTGCATGGAAACTCAGGGGAGCCAAAAAGGCAGAGATCTGGAGGCATGTGTGCACATGTGCACAGAGAAGGCTGCAGTAATTACTGAGAGACACTGAGACCCAGGGGCCACTGTGTAGGGCAGGGCTGATGGGAAGCCCTGGCTGTCTTCTCAGCCCTGAGACTCTGAAACATCGAAGTCCAACACAGAGGCTTTCGCAATCTTGCAAGTGTTAAGGCTCAGTCCAGCACAGTTCTCTAGGTGTAGATACAGCTGATCCTCACAACCAATTGGCTTGGAGGTCAATTCCCCACAGTGATATCAACAAAAATCAAGACTTAACTACTACATAACTGTACACATAGTCCACAAAGGGGTGCACCAAGAGTGTTCACCTCAGGTAACTGGGGGAGGGGGGCAGAGCTACTGGGCCATGTAGGACACCTAGCACACAAAGCTACTCTACCAACTCAAGAAAGCAGCAAAAATGCAGAGACAAAGGAACGGATCACAAACAAAAGAAATGGAAGAAAACAAATGACTGGATATAGAGTTCAAAACCACAGCTATAAGGTATTTTAAGAATTTCCTAGAAAAGATGGAAAATTTAGCAAGACCCAAGAGGAGATGAAAAAAGACCAACTAGAAATTAAACATACACTGATTTAAATAAAAAAATATATATATATTATACAGAGACCTACCAACAGACTAGAGGAAGGCAAGAAGCAAGTCAAAGATCTGAAATAAAAAGAAGCAAAAAACATTCAACTGGAATAGCAAAAAGAAAAAATAATCCAAAAATAGGAAGATAGTGTAAGGAGTCTCTGGGACAACTTCAAGCATACCAACATCAGAATCATAGGGGTACCAGAAGAGAGAGAGCAAGATACTGAAAACCTATTTGAAGAAATAATGACTGAAAACTTTCCACACCTGGTGAAAGAAATAGAATTACAAGTCCAGGAAGCACACAGAACCCCCAACAAAAGGAATCCAAAGAGGACCACACCAAGACACATCATAATTAAAATACCAAAAGCAAAAGACAAAGAGAGTATTAAAAGCAGCAAGAGAAAAACAGTTAATTACATACAAGGGAGCACCCATATGATTGTCAGCTGATTTCTCAACAGAAACTATGCAGGCCAGATGGGAGAAGCAAGAAATATTCAAAATGATGAATAGCAAGAACCTACAACCAAGATTACTCTATCCAGCGAAGTTATCATTTAGAATTGAAGGGCAGATAAAGAGCTTCATAGATAAGAAAAAATTAAAGGAGTTCATCAGCACCAAACCAGCATCATATAAAATTCTGAAAGGTATTCTTTAAGAAGAGGAAGAAGAAAAAAAAAAGGTAAAGATAAAAATTATGAACAACAAATAGATATCTATCAACAAGTGAATCTAAAAATCAAGTGAATTGAAAATCTGATGAACAGAATAAACTGTTGAATATAATAGAATCAGGGGCATAGAAAGGAAGTGGACTGCTAATTCTCAGGGGTAAAGAGGTGAGGAGAGGTGCAGGGAGAGACTGAACAAAAATCATACAACTATGGATGAAACAATGTGGGGGGAAATAAGAGCAGAGGATGGGATGGGAGCCAGGTGGAGGGAAGTTATGGGGGGAAAAAGAGAAACAATTGTAATAATCTGAACAATAAAGACTTATTTTTTTTTAAAAAAAAAGTATGGTGTACCTGGAGAGTATTATGCTAAGTGAAATAAGCCATCTAGAGAAAGACAAATGTCACATGATCTCACTAATATTTGGAATCTAATGAAAAAAAATAAACGCCTGAACCAAAAAGTCCAGAAGTATGGATTTATGGAACAGAATAACATCTCATTTGGGGATGGGAACCTACAACTAAGATTACTCTATCCAGCGAAGTTATCATCTAGAATTGAAGGGCAGATAAAGAGCTTAACCAAAGAACATATATGCATACTAGAGGACTGGTGCACAAAATTCATGCACTGGAGGGGTGGCCCTCAGCCCAGCCTTCACCCTCTTCAATCTGAAACCCCTTGGGGGATGTCCAGCTTTCACTTTAGTCCTGATTACTGCAGGATTGAGCCTAAACCAGGAGTCAGACATCCCTCTCACAATCTGGGACTGCTGGCTTCTAACTGCTTGCCTGCCTGCCTACCTAGTTGCCCCTAATTGCTTTTGCCTGCCAGCCTGATCACCCCCTAACTGTTACCCTGCCAGCCTGATTGATGCCTAATAGCTCCGCTACTGGCCCAATTGTCCCCAACTGCTCTCTCCATTTGACCCAATCACCCTCAACTTCCCTCCCCTACCAGCCCAGTTTCTCCTAACTGTCCTTCCCTGTGGGCCTGGTAGCCCCTAACTGCCCTCCCTTGCCAGCCTGGTCACCCCCAACTGCCCTCCCCTGCTGGCCTGGTAGCCCCCAAGTTCCCTCCCCTGCTAGCCTGATCACCCACAACTGCCCTCCCCTGCCAGCCATCTTGTGGTGGCCATCTTTTGATGATGTGGGGGAGGCCATCTTGTGGCAACATAGGCGTGGCCATCTTGTGATGATGTGAGGGTAAGATACCACATAAGCTTTTATTAGACTGGAGGCCCAGTGCACAAAATTTGTGCACAGAAGGGGGCTCCCCTCAGCCCAGCCTGAGCACTCTTTCTAATCCAGGACCCTTTGGGGAATGTCCAACTGCCAGTTTAGTCCCTCTCACAATCCTGGACCACTGGCTCCTAATCACTCACCTGCTTTCCTTGATGGTCATCCTTAACTGCCCCCCACCCCGGCCTGCCTGATTGCCTCTCACTGCCTCTGTGAGCTGACATGATCACCTCTAACTGCCGCCCCATGCCCCCGCTGGCCTGGTCACCCTTAACTGCCCCCCGCTGCCAACCAGGTCACCCCAAATTGCCTTCCCTTGCCAGTCTAGTCACTTTAACCACCCTCTCCTGCTGGACCAATTGCCCCCAACTCCCCTCCCCTGCTGACCTGATCACCCACAACATCCATCCTCTTTTAGCCATATTATGGTGACCATCTTGTGATGACATGGGGTGACCATCTTGTGCCAGCCATCTTGCGGTGGCCAGCTTTTGACAACATGGGGCCGGCCATCTTGTGATGACACAAGGGTGAGATGCCACCTAGGCTTTTATTAGTATAGACTAGAGGCCTAGTGCACAAAGTTCATGCATGGAGGGGGGGTCCCTTCAGCCCAGCCTGCACCATCTCCAATCTGGGACCCCTCGGGGGATGTCCGGCTGCCAATTTAAGCCCACTCACAATTATGGACCATTGGCTCCTAATCACTCACCTGCCTTCCTGTCTGGTTGCCCCTAACTGCCCCCCCCCCCGCCAGCCTGATCACTCCTCACTGCCTCTGCATGCTGGCCTGATCACCCTTAACTGCCCCCTCTGCTGGCCTGGTCACCCCTTACTCTCCCCCTCTTCTGGCCTTGGTCACCTCTAACTGCCTCCCCCTGCTGGCCTAGTTGCCCCCAATTGCCCACCCCTGCCAGCCCAGTAGCCCCCAACTCCCCTCCCTGCCAGTCTGATTGCCCACAACTGCCCTCCCCTGCCAGCCATCTTGTGGTAGCCATCTTGTAATGATGTGGGGGCAGCCATCTTGTGATGACATGGGGTGGACACCTTGTGGTGGCCATCTTGTGACAACATGGGGGCGGCAATCTACTGATGATACAAGGTTGAAATGCCACCTAGGCTTTTATTGGTATAGACTACAGGCCCAGTGTACAAAATTCATGCACGGAGGGGAGGTCCCCTCAGTCTAGCCTGCTCTCCAATTCTGGACCCCTTGGGGGATGTCCAACTGCAGGTTTGGTCCCTCTCACAATCATGGACCACTTCTGACTGCTCACTTCACCCATTCAATATTTCCTAAGCACATACATTCCATTTGTTACTCTGTATGTATGTTTTAGGCTATTTCCTATATTGATTTCCTGTCACCTCCAAAGAGATTTTAAATATATTGAGGGCAACACCCCAGCCTGATTTCTCTTCTCATTCTGCCTTGTTATGAGGCTCTCCACTCAGGAAGCTTTCAATACATATGAACTGACTTTGGCCATTATTTTCTAGACATAAACAAAAGTGAAATCATCATCACTGTTACAGGGTCAGTCAGTGTTTCCACATAGTTTCCATGTAGACTTTGTCTACCATCTTTACTCAGATATGGAATAACAAAAAAGAGGTGAGTATACTATTGATCAAGCACTTAATTCTGTATTTGTAACTGCAGTTCAATTCAGTACATAAACAGTATGTGATGGGTACCCAGGAAAATGTTGTGTCCAGCCCAGTTATTCTCAAATTCTTGAATACATCATAATTCTCAGATGGGCTTGTCAAAACCCAGATCACTGACCTGCCCCTACCACAGAGTTTCTGACTTTGTAGTTCTGGGGTGGGTTCCACAATTTTGCATTTCTAACAGGTACCCAGGTAATGCTAGTGCTGCTAGTCCAGATAACACGCTTGGAGAACTAGTGATCTAGGCAGTACACAGTGGGGTCTAAGACATGGTCTCAGTTTTCAAGGGATTTACAGTCTTTTCAGGGTGGCAAGCCAGGTGCAGGAAACACTTTACAGCAAAATAATATTATAGAATATTTTAGTATTATTCATTCAAGAAATATTGAATGAGTACTAACTACATGCCCAGCACTGTTCTGGGTAATGGGGTTATATCAGTGAACATGATAAATAAAAATCCTTATTCTCATTTGAAGCCTTAGCTCATAGGATAATTCTAGTGGGAGAAAGCAGACAACAAATAAAATACATAAAATGTAAGATAATTTAAGTTCTAAGAACAAAAAGCAAAGAAGGGGGATAAGAAATATCAGAGGGTCTTGAAATTTTAGGTGGTCAGAGAAAGCCTTCCAATTCCATTATTTGACAGGTATTTATTGAGTGAACACTGTGTGAGGCATTGTTATAGATGGTGGTGATATGACCATAAATAACACAAATATTAAACCCTGGCCTTATGTAAGGAACAGACTTACTTGAGAGCCAGAAAATTCAGGGTTTTGGTGTTAACTCTCTTGAACTCATTATGTGACTGAATGGCTGATACTTCTCCCTGAGCACTGGTTTCTCCATCTGTTAAATGGAGCAATTGGACAAAGTTATGCTTGAACTCCTATACATCTCTCAGGCTATAGGATGCTAAGTATTTTAGGCAATTGGAAATATGTAAGAGTGCTTGAAGAAGACTTTGTAGAGGAAAAAAAACTTAAATGGTTTCCCTAGGCACAGGAGAGCAATAGTGTTTGTGAGGTGGGAAGAAAATTCCAAAAGAAGAATAACATGAGCAAAAGCATAGACATAAGAATGGGAGGTACATGTTCAACAAAAAAGGAGGTCAAAGGGTAGCTGAGATAGTTGGGTGAGAGGTAAGTGCTCAATAAAGATAACATCCTGGCTAATTATAGAGCATGTTGGATGGGAACCCACTGAGGGTTTTGAGATGGGAATGTTACAATTATATAGTCAAAGTGTTTCAGGGAGATTAAAATAGCCTTCATTTAATGTTCAAAATTCATAATTTTTCCCTAAGATGATCTCAGAATCATGAAGAGTTAAAGTCATAATTTGGCCGAAACCAGTTTGGCTCAGTGGGTAGAGCATCGGCCTGCAGACTGAAAGATCCCAGGTTCGATTCTGGTCAAGGGCATGTACCTTGGTTGCGGGCACATCTCCAGTGTGGGGCATGCAGGAGGCAGCTGATTGATGTCTCTCCTCTCATCGATATTTCTAGCTCTCTGTCCCTCTCCCTTCCTCTCTGTAAAAAAATCAATAAAATATATATTTAAAGTCATAATTTGTTATGTCACTGACTGATTATAACATTGCTATCAAACCAATTTTAATGTCTTTTTCAAGCCCTAAAATCCAATAATATTATTTTTTTCCCTCAAGAGTACTACCATGTGCTTAAACCAGAAACATATTACTATTTAGGCTTGGGATTTGAAAGCTTAAGAGATTAATTGAAAGTGAAAATTCTTAATGCTTATATTCTTTTGTATTTTTTGTTATCCCATGATATGTGTGGTTGATTTGTTATTGGGTTTGTCCTCAGCCAGATATATAGATAGATAAATTTGTATTTACTTATTTATACAGAGAGAGAGAGAGAGAGAGAGAGAGAGAGAGAGAGAGAGAGAGAGAGAGAGAGAACGAGAACTCACTGACTGGTGCAAACATCTCTAAGACCAAGCTTCTTCCATCTGCTTGCTTGGTCATAGGTAACACAGGTAATATTCTTAGAAATTACCTTCTAGTTTTTTGTTGTTGTTTTTTTTTTAATCTTTAATAAGCTGAGGAATATCCATATCTCTTGTATGTTTGTTGCTTTCCAGGCTGAAAGTAAAATCTTACTCCTAAAGGGAGTTACTCTGGAAGACAGCAATTATAGGGGTTAGCTTTTCAAAGAATTAATATAGAGACTTAGAGAAAGGTGTCTCAGGCAAAAAAAAAAAAAAAATAGAAAAGGATATCTTAGATATTGGTTATATAAACATTACAACTTTAACTTTGAGATCTTATCATAACTTCCCAGAGATATAATGGTGAATTTAACAAATCATGGCAGACCAAATACTCAAAGCTCTCGTTTATTAAGGGTAGTTTAAACACAAATTAAATGACCTGCAAAATACTTAATTGTCACTGGAATAAGGTAAGCAAAAGTGACAATGATAATTATATTAAAATGGGAAGGGATTATTTTCCCTTTTATCTTAAAAAAATCTCAGTAATAATGCTTCATGGTCCACTTTTCAAAGTGTTAACTTTCTTTTGACAAATGAGGCACACCCAGAGAGAAATTATTTAATGTTGCTTTTTGAAGAATAGCTAAAAAGTCAGGAGAATTTTGGGATTGTAGAACCAAAAATGTTACTAGGTCACAAGGGTGAAATTTTTCCCTTCTATGTATGCATGATTCTTTTGTATTTCTTTTTAATAAACAGGGGAAGGAGAATTGTCATGGGAACATTCTGATGGTGATATCTTCCGGCAGCCTGCCAACAGAGAAGCAGTAAGTGTGAATAGCTCAAATAATTCAACACTTTACAGCATCAGGTCAAACTTTCCATGGCTACTCTCCCAGCAACTCAATAAAAGGTCTATGTCTAAAACCATTTTTCTCCCCTTTCCTCAAAAATTTAAATGGCATCATCACCAACCTATAACCATTTAAGTACATTGTGTAATTGGTAATGAGGGCCAGGACATGAATGCAAAGAAATCATAGCCCCAAACATTGGAAAGCCTTCATCTAGAGTAGAATATGGTTCCCTTTCAGGATGACTTGCCAAATATTTGTCTTCTCTAAGGAAGGCAAGGCACTGCTCCTATCCTCAACAGTGGGGACATTCTGTGGATTGTAAAGTAGGTCCACCCATCCTATTGGCAGAGGTATTTTGGAAATGTCCAAACAAACCCTTCCCTAAGCCTTACTTAGGCTCTCAGTCCTACCCATGGAAGAGAGGCAAGGTAGCAGGCTAGATATTCCCTTCTCATTCTTTAATATCTTCTCATTTCCATTCTTGGTATTAATCTCAGAATAAGCTTTATGAGTAGGCATCTCTCCACATATAGTAATAGCATCTCTTGTTACTTTGCATTATTAGGTAATTAACAAAATAGAATCTCTCTCTAAAAACATATATGCTTAAGTACAGCAACACTTCAAACTTTTTAAAAATTATAAAATAATTTGTTCCAGTTCAAAGAATTTATATTAAAGGTCTTATAAATGTCTACAAAATGTACAAAAGCATTCATTGCACACACATGGGTGTTTATCACACCCTTGTACAAAAAAGTGTACAGGGGTATTCAATGCAGAATTATTTTCATAAGAGCAAAACAGAGACAGCCTAAGTGTCTATTAATGGAGGCATGGTGAAACACCTTATCTATGGGGTCCTGTGCAGGTTTTAATAATAATGTAGTACATATAAATGTAGTAAAGTGGAAGAATATAAAAAATATATTATGGAAACAAAACTAGGTACAGAATATAATTTATACTATCATATCTTTATGTAAAAATTATGTGTTTTTATGTATGTAAGTGAATATGAAAAGATGTGGAAGGTCACATACCAACATGTTAGAGTGGTAATCTCAGAGGAGTTGGAATTGGGCAGGAGGATGGGTCGACTTTGACTTTTTACTTTATATCTTTTGTATTATTTGATCTTTTGCAATGAGTATGAATTAGTTTTTAATAAATAACATTTAGAGGATTTTCTAAAACCCTGGGAATTAGTTCTCAACATGCATTAGATACAAGGCAAGAGTCTAGGGAGTGATAGGGCAGATCTATAGTGAGGGTGTGAGATATTAGTAGGAGACATAATAAAATGACCAACCCTATATAATAATTCTATATAATAAAGAGGTAATATGTAAATTAACCCTCACACCATTACCCATAGTGGAGGCAGGGTTACCATAACACAAGATGGCTGCACCCACAGCAGAGGTGGGGTTCCCATAACAAATGATCAGTAGTGACCTGAGGCTGCGAGGTGCTGGGCCATGGTGGGGGATCTGAGGCTGCACCCCCGCCCAGCAGGGCTTAACTAGGGACCTCAGGCCATGCCCTCCACCCCAGCACTGGGCTGGGGAACCTCAGGCTACACATTTTACCCAGCAAGCCTTGACGGGGGACGTCAGGCTGCGCCCCCACCCCACGGGACTTGACTGAGCACCTCAAGTGTTCCCTCAACCTGGGTGCTTGGTCAGGGACCTCAGGCCATGCCCCCTGCCTTGGTGCTGAGTGGGGGGACCTGAGAGTGTGCTGGTGGACCTGAGGTGGGCCCCTCCTGGCATGCACTAAGGGACCTGAGGCTACACCCCTCCACCCAGCATGGCTTGATGAGGGATCTGTGGCTGTGCCCCCTGCCTGGCGGGGCTTGACGGGGGTGGAGCTTGCCAGGTCTGGGTCTCATATGATTTCCAGGCACGTGCAAGTGGGCACACCCCAGACTCTGATAGGAGGAAGATTTTCATATACATTTTACTAATTTTCTTTCATCTCCGACACTTCTATTATAAAGGGTAAATAGCAATATTAAAATATTTCCTCTAATTAATTTCCTTTAAATGTGCACAAATTTTGTGCACTGGGCCACTAGTACAAACATAACAGTGCAGCTTAGACCATGTTTCCAGTTGTCACATGTGCCCTTTCTGACTTACATACCCCCAACTTGCCAACATCCTCAGCTTCCATTGTGTTGTGAATTTTTTCTTTTTCTCAGCCCCAAGTTTTTGTTGTTGTAAGAAGTTGAGAGTGGCTAAATTAGTGACTGTTAATCAGATACCATTCTAAACCACATTTAGGTTTCAGTCACCTTGAGCTGTGTGCCTTAATCTGGGTGCCTTAGTTCAGAGCCATAATGGATAAGGCATTAATTAGCCTTTCTTCTGACTTCTTCTTATGCTCTGCCCAAATCAATCCTTTGTCTTTCAGCCTGGTTGTTCTTCCTAAACTGCTGGTAATAGACCTGGACCTAATCCAGTACTTTCTTTAGCAAAAGAGGTCATGTACAGTATGCAGGACCTTGAAATAGTTATTCACTTTCAAATGAGTTCAAGACTTAACTCTAGAAACACATTTGGGCCTGGTAGACAAAAATGTCCAGATAATTCCACTTTATTATAAATAGAGGTCTGATGCATGGATTTGTACACCAGTGGGGTTCCTCAGCCTGGCCTGTGCCCTCTTGCAATCTGGGACCCCTTGAGGGATGTCAGGCTGCAGGGATCAGGCCGAAACTGGCAGTCCAACATCCCCTGAGGTATGTAATAGTAAGTGAAGTGGCAGGGAGGAGCCCGCTCAGGCCGGGCACCATGCCATTCCTACTCATCCTGGCCCTGTAGCACCTGCCTCTGCCATGAGTAGTGCTGCTGCGGAGGTAGGAGAGGCTTGCACTGCTACAGTGCTTACACAGCTGTGCACTCACCAGCTGTGAGCCCACTGTCTGGCACCTGGCATCTGGAGCCCATCGGTCAGCTGAGCAGTGCTCCTGCTGTGGGAGTGCACTGACCACCAAGGGCAGCTCCTGCATTGAGCATCTTCCCCCTGGTGGTCAGTGTGCATGATAGCGACCAGTCAAATAGATCGGTTGCTTAGAGTTTAATATATATAGATATTTTCCTTTGTTTCTAAAAGATATAAACATTTTTGTGATATGATTTGAATAATAATCTGTAGTAATGGAAAATTATATATGTAGCACATAGTAGCCGCCCAATAAATATATTTTAAATCAATGGGTGTGAAAGTTGGAGTGAAATGAGAGTGTGTTGGGGCAGAGGAAAACTTTTTTTTTAATCCTCACCCAAGGATATGTTTATTGATTTTAGAGAGAGAGGAAGTGGAGGGGGAAACACAGAGAAATATTGATGTGAGAGAAAAAATATCAATTGGCATCCCATACATGCCCCAGTGGAGATCAAACCCACAACCTAGCTTTGTGCCCCGACTAGAAATTGAACCTGCAACGTTTTGGTGTTTGGGATACTCCAACCAATTCAGCCACTCAAAAGGGGGCCAGAGGACAACTGTTTATTAATATTAGTGTGTAGAAATTCGTCCCAAATCAGAGAGAAATTCTTCAAACTTGTTTGTTCTTTACTAGTCAAAAATTAGAAGATAGGAGAATCCCTTCTGAATATTCTTTGCAGTTTCACTTTCTACATGAGAGAAGGGGAAAGGAAGCCTTAACAACACAGTTTTAATTTATTATATTGTTCCTAATTTTGTAGACTGTCCCATATAAAGGGAACCCCCAAAACTTCAATTCAACAGAAACACAGCTAATTCGTTTATTTTGCTGAGTTGGGTAAAAAGTAGCAGTTAACCAAGTTTTACAAAGTGCACAGGAAAGAGAATCATTGTTTCAATTATGACTCTTTTGTAAAAACCTGAAACAGTTTGTGTTTGATTTCTGGATCATAGTTTCATATTAACTGGTCCATGGGGGAAATGTGTGTGTGTGTGGTGGGGAATGGAGGTAGGTACAGGGTAGAAAGCCAAAACATGAAAGCAATCATAATTTTGTTTGGATTCTGATGTGCCACCAATATATTATGCATACATTTACCATTAGAAAAGTGAAAGAGTTTGGGATAGAAATAATATGAAATGTAAAAATCCATGTCTCATTCACATTGTCAGAACAACAGTTTAGGAAAGAAACTGGCCTAAGGGTCTCTCAGATAGGATTAGTCCTAGTTACTAGTGAGGAGAGATATAATATGTGGATTATAATACTTTTTGAAGTCATTTTAAAAGTAAATGTTTGATTTTGTCATAACTCTAAACTCACTTGCAATTGTAAGAGATAATGCAGAGTGATTTACCCAGTTTCCCCCAATGGTAACATCTTGCAAAACTCTAGTACAGGATCATAACCATAAAGGCATTTCCCCTTCCTGAACTCTTAGAACTTTCATGGCTCCACCAATAAAACCCTATAGAAAATTTGTGCTCTATATAATTTATGTATAACTTTCATTATTGTAAATTTAGGGTGAAATGCATCACACCATTATTACAATTATTTTGTACCAGTGAAAATAAAGTTGCTATTAACAAAACAAAAATCACCCCTATATCTTAGACCTTAGAACAAATAAGGTAGAAATTTCTGGGGAACTGCTACATTGATGGGGATTTTCCAACACCAGAAAAGAACTGTGGTTCTGGCCACGTGGCTCAATTGGTTGGAGCATCATCCTGTACACCAAAGGGTTGTGGGTTTGATTCCTAGTCAGGGCACATACCTAGTGCGAGTTCAATCCCCTGTTGGAATATGTACAGGAGACAACCAATGGATCTTTCACTCTCACACTGATGTTTTTCTCTCTCTCTCTCTCTCTCTCTCTCTCTCTCTCTCTCTCTCTCTCTCTCTCTTCTCCCTTCCTCTCTCTAGACATACCATCAGGTGAGGATTAGAAAAAAAAAGAAAATAACTGTTCAAGAGCCATCTCAAAAGCCTAATATATCAGTACTTCAATCAGCAAATTAAATATATTTATTTATTCATTTTTTCCCTATTGCCCTCCCCACCCCCCAGTTTATGCCCTCATCCGTTTCCCTCCACACCCCTCCATTGCCCTGAATCCACTGGCTATGCCTACACACACATGTATATAAATTCTTCTGTTGATCTCCTATAGGCCCCTCCCCCCCAATCTCCCCTGCCTTCTCATTGTAGCACGACAGTCTGTTCATTGCTTCTTTGCCTCTGCATCTGCTTCCCCCCACCACCCCCTGATTTTTGTCTTTAAAAACATCTTGCCCCTGTAGGCTAGAAATAAATCCACAAGAGCAAAAATATGTTTGAGTCCCACTTTCAATGTCCGATAGGTTTGAGTCCCAGTTCCAATGTCAAACAGTTCCTTATGTGCACATGTCATCAATGGTATCTGGATGGTGGACAGATGGTGGCAATGCCAGTCTGACCCGCTCTAGTTTGGCCCTAGGCATCCTGTAGCAATGCACAGCTGCTAACTGCTCTCATGGCAAGGTGTAGTCAGCATCTTCCATCTCTGAACTGTTTCTCCTCTTGCCTTCGTGGTTGGCGCAGACCTGTCAGTAAATTAAATATTGAGCAGAATACAACAAAACATAGCAAACCTGAAAACCAATACAAAATAATATTGAAAGTGAACAGTAATTGAATTTTGAAAAAAGCATAGCTTTATGGTCATTTCTACCTAATTAGTTCTTTAATTTTTTTTTATTGAGGTGACATTATTAAATAGCATTATATAAATTTCAGGTGTACACCATTATAATTTGATACTTGTATGCATTATAACATGCTCACCACTAAAAGTCTAGCTTCCATCCATTACCTATATTTGACCCCATTTCACCTTCCCCCTCCTCTTCTCTAGTAAACACCATTCTGTCATCTGTATGACTTTGTTTTTCTTTTGTTTTGTATTGTTTGTTACTGTTTTCTTTTATATTCCACATATGAATGAAATCATTTGGTTTTTGTCCATTTTGTCCTGCTCTTTCAAGCAGCCTACTCATAGTTGGTTTTTAAGATGTTTCAATTTCACTTACAACTCCAAGGCATTAATACTCTTTTCTTTTTTGTCATAAGATTAGGGCAACAACTTTAAAAGAGTCATTACTCTTAAATAAAAATCACACATCACCAACCTCACTCCCAGCCTAAAACAGAAGATTCTTTATGTCAGTGATTCTCAAATTTGGCTTCAAATTAGAGTCCAAGGGGTTGAAGGGTATACCCCAGACCAATTCCAATGACTCCCTGGGGGTGGGATTCAAGAATCAGTAATTTCACAGCTCCCAGGTGATTCTGTGTGCAGCCAAAGTGGAAACCAGTGGTATGTGTAGTTGTAAAGATTTCTGTATTGGAAAGAACTTTTCTTCAGATGAGTTTTTATAAAAATATTTGTGGAACACTGTGCTTGACCAGACATTATCTCTCCCACCTTTTACTCCGTATCTTCCTCTTCCTCCTGTACTTATTCATTTCTCCTTCCCCTTACTCACACTCACTCACACTCTCCTGCCAGCTATAAATCTCAACCTTCATTGTCACATTGATAAAATCCCTGCACTCTATGCCTCAGTTTCTGTCTGTAAAACACAAGACTTACTTAAGATGAGGTGGTTGAGGTGGGGGGCTTCACTGGTTTCTGAACTTTTGTTTTATCTTGAATCATTTTTCTATCCTTATCATATGTCTAAGTTCTAAGTCCCTGGTACTAAAGAACAGCTTTTCATTTTGTGCTCACCCTCATGAATCAGAGAACTTCTTGTGCTTATAGCTTATCCTGGGTCAGCAACCTTCCCTCTCAAATACTAGTCCTGTCAACTTCCCTCCTTTTAGCATCAGTAGGACACCCAGAATCAAAAGTCCTCTCTGTGTTCCTTTGGCAAAATATTGCCAAACTCCAAAAAGGACAGAACAATCTGTAATGGCTTTTGTGAAATGTGAGTGATTATGGCAGAAAAAGACGTCTAAAGCCATTGTGGAGATGAAAAATATTTACACTGAGAATCCTATCCCTGTGAATGATAATAAATGGATACAAATTCTTATTTGTGTGCATTTTTATAGCAGTGCACCAGGATGGGCTCTTCTTAGAGGGAATAATGTTCTCTTTCTCTAACTCTAGCACCTGTTCACTCCCCGCCTTTTCCAATGAAAAGCCCCTCTCCAAAAGAGTGATAATTGGCAAGGCTAAATTTGCAAGGTGTGTGCTTATGGAACATAACTGTAATAAATGTTTTATGGGATGGCAAAATTACAGGACCCCATAACTATTTTCTCAAAGTCCCTTGCTATTTATACCACTGCATATAAGGATATTCCTTTTCAATTGTCTTCAAAACCTTTTAATGGGTCTTTCCTCCTTTATCCCTAATAATTGTCTCCAATACACTGTTATTTTGCTATAAGCCTTAGGTTCTATTCATTCATGTCATTCTCCTCCATCTTCTACCTCAGCTTTTTGGACAGAGTTGGGTAGCAGGATAGTGGACTCATCATGTGTCTTTACCACTTGCTGAAAAAGTAATGATGGCATTGGAGTCTTGTGCTACGAGACTCTAAGCTTTCATTCATTCAAGTTTTTTTTTAATGAGCACCTTCTAGATGCTAGGCACTATTTTAGGGATGGGAAATATAGCAGTTAACAAGGTCCTTGCCTCTGCAGAGGACTGAATTCTATTACTGGCATGCACTGTCAGTTGGTTATCTATAAAATATCTATACTATCTGTGCACTGATTTATGATCTCATGCTATTAATTATGTTTAGTTTCTATACATTTATTTGGACTGTACTTGATTCCCATCTCTTCCTCTTATCCAGTTCATATTATGCATTTTCAGGGTTCAATGCTTAATAACACAGTTTTAATTATTACTCTACTTTTTAAAAATATCCCTCAAAGGCTTCCATGTGGTCACCTCTGTTGTCTACCCCTTAGCCTGTCATTTAAAGTTCTCCATGATCTGGTGCCAACCCACTTTCAGGATGTTATCCTTCAACTGTTCCCTTTTATGGACTCTATGTTCTGTGCTGCACCTTGTCAACTTGGAAACTTCTGCCTGCAATACTCTTCACCAACTCTGCCTAAAATATGTCTATCCACTTTTCATGACCCAGCTTACAAATCCTCCCCAAAGAGAAGCTCTCTCTCTTGTCATAATCTACACAGTATTTTATACTTGTCTTATGGCTTCTGTTACATCCTGCCTTATGTTGTAGGCTTAACTCTTAAACTCAAATGTGTAAGTTTTATGAGCAGGAAGAATACTTTACCCTTTTTGGCTCTTTGCTCCCTCAGGAGTTTGTAAGTGAATCTAGTCCAATTCTCTATAAGAAGAGAGAAAAGCCCTGGCTGGTGTGCCTCAGTTGCTTGGAGCATTGTCTTGTACACCAAAAGGTTGTGAATTTAATTCCCGGTCAGGACACATATCTAAGTTGTATGTATGGGAGGCAACAAATCAATATTTCCTTCTTTCTCTCTCTCTCTCTCTTTCTCTCTCTCTTCTTTGTCTAATATCAATTCTAATATCAATAAGCATGTATTTGGGTGAGGATTAGATAGAAAGAGATAAAAAGAGAGATGTCAGCATGCTACCAGTGCTGATTTACTTTATGTCCCTATTTTTCTCTTAGTGTGGGTAGATGTGCAGTTTGTTTTTCGTAAGGATTTAACTTAAAACACACACACACACATATATGAAAGCCTAATATGTTAAGTCTCTGACTGTTCAACCAGTCATTTTGACATGCACTGACCACCAGGGGGCAGATACCCCAACTGATAGGTTAGCTGGGATCCAGCAAATCAGGACTGGGCAAGACGAGCCAGACATGCTCTGGGGCCTCCTGAAATCCCTCCCTGTCACCAATCATGCACCAGTGGGGTCCTTTGGCCTGGCCTATGCCTTCTCACAATTTTGGACTCCTTGGGAGATGTTAGAGAGCTGGTTTTGGCCCAATATCTGCAGGCCAGGCTAAGGTACTTCACTGGTACATGAATCTGTGCACTGGACTTCTATATTTTTATTGATTTCAGAGAGGATGGGAGAGGGAGTGTGAGAGAGAAACATCAATGATGAGAAAGAATCATTGACCAGCTGCTCCTGCACACCCCCGACTCCCACTTGGGATCAAGCCCACAACCCATGTGACCTGCTGGTTCATAGGTTGACATTCAACTTCTGAATCACACTGGCCAGGTAGATGTGCAGTTTCAATCAGAGCTCATCACTACAAAATGATCAAATGACCTCTAATATATGTAAGGCTATTTCTGCCTTTTCATTAGTGGATTTGAGGAACTGAATTTGTCCTTGAAATTTTACAGAGACATTCTTACCACCGCTCTCACTATGACCCTCCACCAAGCCGACAAGCTGGAGATCTTCCCCGCTTTCCTGGGGCCAGAAGTCACCGGGGAGCTCTTATGGATTCCCAGCAAGCCTCTGGAACCATTGTGCAGATTGTCATCAATAACAAGCACAAGCATGGACAAGGTAAGAGGCATGTTCGTTTTGTAATACATCCACATTAGAGCTTCAGCAGCCCTGGGGCTTTGGAGAGCTAAAGCTGGGAAAGGGCCTTTTCTCCCATGCATATCATACATGTGGATCATTCACTATCAAGTCTACAAGTTGAGTATGGACAAGTAACTCCAGAGAACACTTAGGATTTCCCTAAATACAGCCCAAAGAATAAAGCTAATATTTTAGATGTATTTTTCATTATTTAGAACAAAAGGCAAGAAAGCAAAGAATATAATGTAGCCTACAGCATTTCTCAGTTGCCCCTGGGGATTGAATTTCATTTGGGAAAGTTCATTGGATCTTTAGCAGAATGATAGTCCAATCATTCTCTAGTAGGAGACCTACTATTCAAAGGTAATAAGTGCCAAATGCTTTTGAAGCCCTTCTCTATACCTTAGAAATAGCAAATCTCAATGCAACCCAGAGCCTTCTGATGCTCTTGTGAAAGATACATTTCCCAGGACCAATGTTTATAAATTCTACCTTGTATGAGGAGATTGTCCTTAAGAATTAGTAATCCACTGAGAAAAATCCAGAAACTTCCTGGCTTAGGACCAGGAAAACTGATCAGATTCACACTAACATGCAGCTCACTCAGCCAGCCAGCTGGCTACAGCAGGCATCCACACACATCCAAGGCCCATTCCTTCCTGCACAGAGTTCTCCTGCCTCAACACCCCCAGTAGGGGGCGGGGAGAGATTCAAACAATTGACTGCTCCTTATTTTTTAGGCATTGTGTCAACCAGCTCTTCAGAGCAAGAGTTCAGCTCGTTCCTTTTTATAAAACCATAAACATGTTTTGTTTCATTTTAAGGAAAAGAAATCAAATCAAAGGCAATTCTCTGAATGGGTTAAAAATAATAAATTATGAAAACAAATGATAAATTATTCAACATGGGTGAAAAAGAATTTGTTACAAAGAACTCCTAATATAAATTTCAAAAAAGCTGGTCAATCCAGAGCTAGTTGATCATATCTGTTACTAGTTAGATATGAATTTCAGATTACAGGTAAAAAAATTAAATTGCTTTTGAAACTAAGAAGCTTAAAAGAAGAACCTGCAAAATAAAACTCTTAACTAACAATGGTGATGTATTAGAAGAATTGTAAATATTTATTATCAATTAGGATTTGGTTTGAAATTTATTATTTTTAAATCCTAAGGAATTCTGTTATGAATTTCTGAAATGAGGATGAATTAGGTAAAGATGCAGTTTGATTCTTAATACTAAATTGCCTCCGGTAGGTTCCACTTGCTTTGAACATATTTCAAAACCTTAAAAAACGTGTGGGGAAATGGACTTTGAAAATCCTGAATCCCATAATTTCTATAGATGTCTTCATTTTCAGGGCAGAGGCTCACCCCTTAATTTTCTCCATGTCCTACAAAAGTCCCAGCTGGTTTATATTTATTCATTGCCCTCCTCCACCCCAATTGATTTAGTTGCAGCAGTTCTTTCCTGACATTTCTATTATAGTTAACTGTAGAATCACTTGGCCTCCCACCCCCAACTCCCAAGGCCCCAGATGGATATATTCAAAATTATCTTGAGAATATTTTTGGCAAGGAGAAGGCAGTGTTTCCCTCTAGAGAATTAACCCCGCCCTATTGCACTTAAGAGTATAGGCTCTCATCCAGTCTAGATTGCTGACTTAGTCCAAATGTGTAAGGGAGAGAGAACAACACTGGAAGTCCTCCTGTCTGCACTTTTTGCTTTAGCTCTCCTGCTAATTATGTGCTCCTCTGAGATACATACCAGTATACTTGATCCCTTGGTAAAGTCAAAGAAAAGAAGTAACAGGAAGGACTTTACCATCTTGAACATGAATCCATCCTAAATTTTCTTAAAGCAGACAATGTACCTACTCGATTGCATTGTCTATAATGGAGTATCACTGTCTAGGGAGGAGAGAGAATAACACCTTTCCTGTCTTGTCATGTGTGTTTCTATCTACAGCCCCGAGCCTCAGGGTTCAGATATCAGGACCCTATTTTATCTTACTGTAAGGCTGGGAATTTCTCTGGTTTAGGTTTTTAGGTTTTTGGAAATATTTACATAGATTGACTTGTTGGAGTGCCTAGTACTCTAGCAACTCCTGCAAAGGACAGGATAATACAACCAACATCATCCATATTTCCTAATGTGACCCAGTGGACTTGATGAGAGAGAAATAACCCAATGATTCATTATTCTGAGGCCGCTGTCTTCCAGCCAAATCAGTCAATTCCTAGAAACGCCCCAAGTGGGGTTATTTCTCCCACCCTAGCCCCGCCTTAAGTGATACAACTCATGCTGTTGTTGATTGGAATGCTGAAAGGTCTCCCTGGGTATGATGAAGTGATGGTAAGAACAAAAAAACACACCCAATCCCAGCCATGGCTTGAAATCTCCATAATGTCTCAGTACTCTAAAAAAGGGAGACAAGTCATTCTCAGACCTTTCCATTTACAGCCCCGTGCAGTTCTCATTCTGGATCCTAGCTCCATGCCTCACATTAGGAGTCGGATATGTTTTGGTTGTATTGCATTGAATGATGTTACTGTGACCCTTTCCATTCATAGGCCCTTTAACCCACAGCCCAGAAAATATGGAGCTAGTGACTTCACTTCCCAATCAACAAATGTGAGACCACCAAGGATATATCTAGAGCAGGCAGTGGTTCACTCTAGGGGCTTATCACAAGGAACAACAACAGCCTGTAATTATTGGAATTGAGAGTCTAGCCTAATCTCTACAGCCACTATGAGATGATGGACAGAGGACACTGTCTGAAGTTTACAGACAAAAGAAGGCTACCTTTCACCACTTACCTGGTTGATGTGGGTCATTTCCCTCCCAATGTTGTCTTAGTACCTTTCATTCAAGGCCAGTAACATTAGGCTCCATAGACATTTGTGTTGGTGGATTGGACTCATAGCATTTGTCATTAATGGATTTGTTTCAGGATCAAGGGGGAAATGGCCCATTGGAAAGAGGAGTAGTTTTTGCATCTAGCTTCCCTGGGTGGTAAATCTCTGTGGGAAATTTTCATGTGAAGAAGCACATGCACTTGGGCCATATTATCTATAGAACTATAGCCATTTAAACTACATTCTACTTGAGATTCCTTATCAGATATCCAGAACAGATAGAATTTTGCTTTCATTCATCCTGCACTTCAAAAGACATTTACTTATTGACAGCCAGGCACTTATGAGCATCTAAAGGATACTGCTGAAGAACCTGAATAATTGCTGATGGTAGAACAAGGCCCAAGCTGTGTTTATTTGGAAGACGCTGCCCTGTACATGTATCTTCATGGCCATGTAAAGAACTAAGGATGCTTGATGTCTTAAAGGGCTTGGGTTCTGAGCATAGGGGCCCATTTCAGCTCCCTAGCCTTTAATTTCTAGTATTGTGTTCTCTTCCAGTGTGTATTTCCAATGGAAAGACCTATTCTCATGGTGAATCCTGGCACCCTAACCTCCGGGCATTTGGCATTGTGGAGTGTGTGTTGTGTACTTGTAATGTCACCAAACAAGAGTGTAAGAAAATTCACTGCCCCAACCGATATCCTTGCAAGTACCCTCAAAAAATAGACGGAAAGTGCTGCAAGGTGTGTCCAGGTAAAAAGGCAAAAGGTGCGTTGGTTGGAAGACCTGCCTTTGGTTAACAAAGATCACTACATAGTCATTTTCAATGTTCTGTGAATATCAGAAACATAATCAATCTGCCATATTATTGTAATGACTAGAGGCCCAGAGCATGAAATTCATGGCTGGGGGTTTCCTTCAGCCCAGCCTGCTCCCTCTCCAATCTGGGACCCCTTGAGGGATGTCTAACTGCCCATTTAGGCCCAATCCAGGTAGAACTGGACCTAAACAGGCAGTCGGACATCTCTCTCACAATCCAAGACTTCAGACTCCCAACTGCTCACCTGCCTGCCTTCCTGATTGTCCCTAACTACTTCTGCCTGCCAGCCTGATAACGCCCTAACTACTCCCCTGCCAGCCTGATTGATGCCTAACTGCTCCCCTGCAGGTCTGGTCACCCCTAACTGCCCTCCCCTACGGGCCTGGGTTCCCCCCAATTGCCCTCCCTTGTAGGCTTGGTCCCTACCAACTGACCTCCCCTGCTGGCCATCTTGAGTCCACATGGTGGCGGGATCTTTTGACCACATGGAGGCAGTCATCTTGTGTATTGGAGTGATGGTCAATCTGCATATTACTCTTTTATTAGATAGGATAGAGGCCTGGTGCACAGGTGGGGGCCAGCTGGTTTGCCCTGAAGAGTGTCCTGGATAAGGGTGGGTGTTCCCTTGGGGCATGGGGTGGCCTGGGTGAGGGGCCTGTGGTGGTTTGCAGGCTTGCCACGCCCCCCAGTGATACAAGCAGAGGCCCTGGTATCTGGGATTTATTTATCTTCCACAATTGAAACTGAATGGCCTGGAGTGGAGCTAAGCCTTCTGCTCACACAGCCATTGAAACTTTGTTGCCTTAAGTGGAGGCCTGGGCTGGCCAGTTTGTGTGGAAAGCTTGGCTTCCTCCATCACCAGGGGCAGCCCAAGCCTCCCTCCTGCTCTCTCTGTGGCTGTAGCCATCTTGTTTGGGTTAATTTGCATACTAGCTCTGATTGGCTGGTGCGTGTGGCTGGTGGGCGTGGCTGGTGGGTGTAGTAGAGGTATGGCCAATTTGCATATTACTCTTTTATTAGATAGGATAACAGTTCTACTAATAATGAACTCCATTCTCTTCTCTCTTAAAGGGCTGGTAAGACTGTTGCTTGGAAGACATGTGCTACTAAGGATTTGTTTCTTTCAACAATACTTTTGACTCCATATAGCCCTAAGTGCCAAACTTTAGCTTTGGTTTTACAAATAGTAGAGAAATTAGCTTATGATGATAATTAGGAAGAACAATAACTGCTTTCATTTATCACATCCAATACCCTTTTGAGATAGGATAAGAGACAGGTGAGGTATAGTGGAAAGAGAGTGGGATTTGGTTCTAATCTAAGTTTCTATACAACCTTGGAAATGTGCCCTATTTGCTTTGGGCCTTATCAGCCTCATCTGTATGATGAAAATCTTAAAACAATTGACCTACAAGCCCCCTTCCAAGACTAAAATTCTATCATATTATTATTTCTTTGTAAATTATAAGAAAACTGAGGTGCATAATTAGTGACTTGTCCAGAGCCACACAAATAGATAATAAAACCAAGGCCTAGAAGCCATGTCACTCATAGTCCATTGTCTTTTCCAGGCCACTAGAAAATGTAAACTGATGTAAAAATGCCATATAAATTACTTAAATAGTGCTTTTAACACATGAGCTAGATAAAAATATAGTTTGTAGTATTGGTTTTGACAGAGTATGGAATTGGTAATCAAGTATTCTAGCCCTGGCTCTGCTATTCATTTACTGTAGGTCCTAGTATAAGTTACTTCACCTCTCTGAGCTTCAGTTTTCTTCTCTGCAAAATGCAGGGTTAGAATAGAGTATTCCTTAGGTTCCTTCTAGCTTCAACATTCTAAGAGTGAATGAATTAATTACTTTAAAGGACATGAATTTATCATTTATTATGCCTACATACAAAGCATTTTTGTAAACACAATTGGAAAAAAAACAAATATTTTAAAATGCAGACAGAGAGCTAAAGTATTTATTTCTTCAATTTAGTTGATTTCTCATGAGTGGTAGGTGACCATGATTTTATTCAATGTATATATTTTGTGCACCATCATATAGGTCAGTGGTTCCCAAATTTGTCTATACATTGGAATCTTCCAGAGAGCTTCTAAAAATACCTGTGCCCCATCCTTAGAGATCATGATTTAATTGCTATGAGGTGTGGCCTGCACTTGGAGTTTTTAAAGATCCCCAGATAATGTTAATTTGCAGACAAGTTTGGGAATCCTGAATGTAGGCCCAGGGTGATTTATGGTCTTGCTACTCAAAGTGTCTTTTGTGGACCAGAAACACCTAAAAGCTATCTAGAAATGCAGATTCTCAGGTTTCCCCAAGGCCAACTGCATCAGAATCTGCATTTCAACAAGACTCATGGGCTGATTCCAATGCACATTAAAGTTTGAGAAGCATTTATTAATGGCACAAACAAAATCTTTCTTAATGTAATGACCCTCATCTTCCAAAGTAAACAGGGGCAGGGTGTGAATAAGAAGGACCAGAGCTATCTGAACTGTAGTAGATAACTGGGCCATTAAAATTGGTGAGGAAATGTACTTACTAGGGTAGGGAGAGAGCACATTCTGATGTTGAAATGGACGGGGGCGGGGGGGGGGTTACCCAGCCACGATGGCCTATTATGACTTCAAAGTATGTGATCTCACTGGATCCTAAAACATTTTATTGTCACTTATGGGTTATTCCACCAATACCATTTTCTCTTTGATCAAAGATCTATCACCTGTAGTCATATAGGTAATACAACATGATAATTTCAGATTAAATTAATAGTCATCTGAAATATCCCAGGTAAGATAAATCCACCTAGTATATAATATTACAGTTTGAATCTCAGACATTTCAAAGAAGTTAAATAAAAACGTGTGATAACAGGACACAGAGCAGGCATTGCCTTCAAATAATTGGCCTCTCAGAATGGTAATATTTATTTAAAAACATTACTTTCCATAGTCTTTGGCTAAGCCATTTCACTGCAAGAAATCCTGTGTATGTAGAAAGATTCATACACAGATATACAAGCAAGGATTTTTGCTGCAATGCTATTAACAATAAACAATTTGAAGGTCTAGCAATATGGGGATAGTTAAATAAATTATGGTGCATCTATATTATGGCATAGCACATAGCCATTAACAAAATAAACCGACAAACAAAATAGAACCAGAGGCATGAATACATGGAACAGACTGACAGAGGTCAGAGGGGAGGAGATAGGGAAGGACTGGGCAAAATAAAGTAAAGGTATTAGCCAAAGAACATATATGAATAGCCTATGAACACAGACAATAGTGTGGTGAAGGCCAGATGAGGATACCAGGGATAGCAGGGATGGAAATGGAGGGCATTTATAACAGTGTCAACAATAAAAAAAGAAGTGGCCCCCAGCAAAATAATAACTCCCCTTTCCCCCAAAAATCATTCTAGACCAAAATTTAATGGCATAGAAAGATGTTTGCAATATATTTAAGTACAAAGAGCAAGCTAAAAAAAAAAACAATATGTATAATATGATCCCAATTATGTGTAAAAAGAAAGTGTCTATAATAGACAACAAATACTGTAAGAGTATAGAGCAGAATGTTAACAGTGACTATCCACTGGATTATGGGTAATTTTTATTTTCCTTTTTTGTTTATCTCTATTTTTCAAAGTATATTATGTTTATAATTAGAAATAATAATATATTATTTTTAAAACTGCCCTCCAAAATTCCAATTGGCAATATATTGAGGAGTCTAATTTACTCAACCTGTTTCTCTGAAAAATCTGTTTTCCCATCTACTGAGATGTGTGGAAATAGTGGACTTATCATTTTGTTTATGTGTTCACTTTACTTTAGCTCTGTTGTTTTTTTTTTTTTACATTTTATTGATTTATTGGGGTGACACTGGTTAACAAATTATACAGGTTCCAGGTGCATGATTCCACAAGAAATAGAAGACATACTGAGCAACATGGAAGTGAGAGTGTCTGTACCTTTCTGTGTACCTTTTTCTTAGTGAACCAGACATTAGTGTCTGCATATTGAATGGTCCCGATAGTCATATTGCCTAACAAGAGTACCTATCTAGAGGCTGATCACTAGCTGCAGGTATTCAGCAATTTCAGAGCATCAAAGGACATGCACTTGCTTATGCATTCAATCTTGAAATACATATTATGTGCCTACAGTTTGTAAGATACTACTATAGGCACTGAAATTGAGAGATGAACAAGAAAGACAAAAGCTACTTGCTGGCTTGCTCCTTACATTCTAGTGGGAAAAAACAGACAATGAACACAAACCAATAAGATAATTTTAGGTTGTGATGAGTACTGTGAAGAAAATATAAATAGAATTAGCTGATAATAAGTTGGTGGTGGCACTTTCAAAAGAGATATTTGAGTAGATTTCTGAATGATGTGAAGAAGTGAGAAATGGGAAGATCATGACATTACTGGCTCCTTAGAAGATAACATATAACAGAGGAAAAGGAACAAAGTATTGAGGAGAGGAAAAGATTGATCGGGAATAAAGGAAGAGTAAATTCAGTTATTCATGTTGAAAAGGGAAAAGAGACAAAATTCATTAAAACAAATTACTGCAAGCTCCTTTAATAACAAACTAGGGCCCAAATAAAGGCTGTGAGTCTTGCCTCTATCACTTGCTTATTCTCTGGTAGAGGCTGCCTTGCCTGACATAACAGGATGTGAAGGATTTCCACTTTCTGATGGCTCCCCAACTCCCTTCTCACCCCACTATGCCACCCTGATGCCAGAAATTCCCATAATTACACTTCCTTAGAAATTAAAACTTAAAAAGTTCCTATTAAGACTTAAAAGTTTCCTGGGATGGGCTAAAACATTTGCATCAGTCATAACCACTTCCATAAGGAAATGGTTTCTTAATTTCTTTGTTCTGGAGGGCTCCGAGCAGGAGCAGTCCTCTGAGAATTGGGAGTCGCCAAAAATGACTTCAAGCGAGGCATGTTTCCCTGGAAGGAAATGAAAGTAAGTGAACATGAGTGATCAGAAAGCACCTTTTAGGTGGAGGGTATAGAATGAGGAGAATGTTCCCGAGTAAGCAGTTTGAAATACACACTTTGTTTTACACTTAATATTTTCAAGTTCCAGTCAACAAAATGGATTATATTGCTTGTAGATCCCTTCTGATGAGTGACTTAAGCTCTTGAAGGGGAAGGAATGTTGATGAAAGATGACTCTTCAAGACACTGGGAGAATATTTAGTATATTATAGGTACTTCCAGTGCCATCATGGATTTCATAAGGAAGTTATAATCATAGCCAGTATTAAGCTAGTGAACAAACTAACAAATGAGCTCAACTCACATGTTAAAGGTGATAATTATGTACATAAGAGTTCCTGTACATTTAGTGACCTCCCCACCTTTACTCATTTGGAAAGTGCTAGTACACCCCTTATACCTAACATATCACCTTTTTTAGACTGGTCCACCTGGGAATTAAATAACTAAAAAGAAGGTCTAAAGGAGAAAGGAAGTTTAATTTTAGGATAATCTAAAAATTGAGTAATCCAACCTGGAATCATCAAGAGAAGATTTACTTTTGTACTCACTGTGTCAATAAGATGGTGGGGGTGGGAAAGCTAATCAGGTCAGCAAGAGACATCAATAGCAATTTGATTACAACCTCTTGTATAAATGTGTCTCATTGGTTAACAGTGATCTTCCTAATTAGAGTCACAAATCCAAAGCACTTAATATTCAATTTTTTAATATCTACATTAATAAAAGAGAAACATGCAAATTGACCAACACTCCACCATTCCCACCAGCCAATCAGGAGTGAGTATGCAAATTAACCCAACAAAGATTATGGTAGCCATGGAGCTGGAGCAAGCAGGAAGATTGGGTTGCTCCTGGTAACCCCAAGCATCTCACCTGCCCTGGCCTCTGCTCAAGGACAGACTGGGAGCCTGGGTCACTGTGGGACTTGCCCAGCCTGCAAACAGCCATCAGCTCCTCACCCAGGCTGGCCAGGCACCCCAGAAGGAACCCCCACCCCAAAGGGGGTATGGCCAGCTTGAAAACAGCCCTCAGCCCCTCACCCAGGCTGGCCACACACCCTCAGCTTGGACTCTCACCCCATAGGGGTGTGGCCAGCCTGCAAACCACCACAGGCCCCTTGCCCAGGCTGCTCCATGCCCCAAGGGAACCCCCACCCTGATCTAGGACACCCTTCAGGGCAAACAAGCCAGTCCCCACCCATGCACCAGGCCTCTATCTATACTAATAAAAGGGTAATATGCTAATTAGACTGGGAGACCTTCCAGTAGACCTTCTGGACAAAGCCATGGTGGTGGGACTGAGGTAGAGGGGGTTAGAGGCCAAGAGGGGAGGGCAGTTGGGGTGAGCAGGCCAGCAGGGGGTCAGTTGAGGGCGAGCAGGCCAGTGGGGAGGGCAGGTGAGGGTGAGCATGCCATCAGGGGTGGCAGTTGGGAGTGAGCATGTTGGCACAGGGAGAAGGTGGGGGTGATCAGGCTGGCGGGGGGGGCATTTGAGGGCAAACAGGGTGGCAGCAGAGGGGCAGTTGGGGACAAGCAGGCTGGCAGGCAGAGTGGTTGGGGCAATCAGGTAGACAGGCAGGTGAGCAGTTAGAAGCCAGCAGTCCCGGATTGTGAGAGGGATGTCCAACTGCCGGTTTAGGCCCGATCCCTATAAATCAGCAGTAGGACATCCTTCAAGGGGTCCCAGATTGGAGAGGGTGCAGGCTGGGCTGAAGGAACCTCCTCCCCCTGCATTCTCAAATTCTGTGCACTGGGCCACTAGTGTATGTATGTGTATGTGTGAAATCAATATATATATTGAGTTCAGAAAGTAAGGGAGAGATAGAGATAGAAATAGAAACATCAACAATGAAGGAATCATTGATGGACTGCTTTCTGCATGCTCCACACTGGGGATGGAGCCTGCAACTTGGTCATGTGCCCTGACTGTCCATGTGAATATATATATATATATATATATATATATATATATATATATATATAGAGAGAGAGAGAGAGAGAGAGAGAGAGAGAGAGAGAGAGAAGAAAGGAGGAGAAGGAGGAGGGAGGAGGAGGAAGAGGAAAAAGGAGGAGGAGGGAGGAAGAGGGGGGAGAAACTGCACAATCTAGATATGTGCCCTGACTGGGAATCAAACCCATAACATTTCAATATAAGGGACAATGCTCCAACCAACTGAGCCACACCAATGTTCAGTGCTCTTAACAAATACTTTCACAGATGGTTTCTGTCCTTATTCAAAGTTTTCAGTGTTCATAGCTTCTCTTTGTTCCTGATTGAGTGTACACTTTACTAGTAAATATACAGCTGAAGAGGGTATCAAGGGGCCAACAGAAAAAAAAAAACTTAACTCACAGATAGTCAGCCAAGAGAAACCTTTCTTGAGAGGGGAGTGAGGAATGAGGAGGGTGGAGTGGAATGGGGAATATCAGGAGGTGGTACCTTTATTCCTGGAAGCTGAAATCCAAGTTTAGATTATACTTTAAATGATCCGTAGTTGAGGGAGTTGACCAGTGTTTTGTGTGTCTCCCAACCATTCATTTGGCATTGCATGCATATGACTAAGCTGACATCTAGCTGTTGGCACTGATGTTGATTTGGTATTATCATTCCCCTTATAAACAAATCAAAGGGCATCCAGAAATGTCAAGCTAATTTGGATAAATTATTTGGGCAAGTGTATGCACATAAATGAGTATCATAGATGTTTTCTAAGTATAAGTGATGTCAGCCCATTCCCTAGGCCTCTGTTGGTAACACTGAGCTAGATAGACCATGATCCTGACCCAGCATGGAAAAAACTATGTTCCCTTAATTGCCTAAGATATTCATATCTGTCCAAGTTCTTCCTTCTCATGAAGGTCCACTTCTCATGTGGTCCTTGGTGGATCCACTTTAGTTTGTGGGTCAGTGTTCTACAGAACTATGGATTCTGTCATCTTGTGGACTTAAATTAAAGGCCATGTGCTCCTTTGTGATTTAGTGGCTGTTATAGAGGCAGCTTAAGCTGACACAGTGAAATATGGATGTAACTTCTATTTCTGTAACGATATTATTTTTTTAATATATTTTATTGATTTTTTTACAGAGAGAAAGAGAGAGGGATAGAAAGTCAGAAACATCGATGAGAGAGAGACATAGATCAGCTGCCTCCTGCACGACCCCACTGGGGATGTGCCTGCAACCAAGTATATGCCCTTGACCAGAATCGAACCCGGGACCCTTCAGTCCACAGGCCGACGCTCTATCCACTGAGCCAAACTGGTTTCGGCTGTAACAATATTTTTATTGATTTTCCCATTTTGATGAGTGTATGTGTTATCAACAGATAGATAAATGCATAAGTTCACTTCTAGATGTGAAAGCCAGTGACAGAATTCTACTTGCTTCCTGATTCTAGAAGAACTTCCAGGCCAAAGCTTTGATAGCAAAGGCTACTTTTGTGGAGAAGAAACAATGCCTGTGTATGAGTCTGTGTTCATGGAGAATGGGGAGACAACCAGAAAAATAGCATTGGAGACAGAGAGACCACCTCAAGTAGAGGTACATGTTTGGACAATTCAAAAGGGTGAGCAAAACAACATTAATTTTTCTCTGTTTTTTGGTGTGTGTGTGTGTGTGTGTGTGTGTGTGTGTGTGTGTGTGTGTGTGTTGTAAAGGGGCTACACCACAGAAAGAGGGGATGGCTCACCATAATTTTGCTTCAACCTGTTTCTCCATTTGGGACAGAAGATTTGCTGATTGCTTAGAAACAAACACATGACTAATACAGTTATTATTATGGCCTTTAACTTTAACCTTGACCTGGGCTAAAAAATAAAAAGTAAGTATTTACCCTTGTGGTTTGTTGTCTTTCTCATAGAACAAGGCTAGAGGAGTGTTTCTCAATCCTGGCTGCACATCAAAATAATCTGGGAGAAAAAAATTAAAATACCAAATGCCTGGGCCTACCTTCAGAGATTCTGACTACGTAGTTGGGAGTGGGCCCTGAGCTTAAGTATTTTATAAAGCTCCACACGTGATTCTAGTGTATAGTTAAGATTCCAAACTATCAAACTATAGTTTATGGTTCTATCCAACATGAAGCTCCACAAAACATGAAAATACATTCATTTGGTAAGAAGCAAAGTCTCTTGAATCATGCTATGTACTCTGGAGTAAGACAAATTTAAAACATGATCCCTGCTCTCAAGATTATAGTTTCACTGGAGGAACAATCCCAGTCATGATGTCCAATTTCTTTTCTGATTATTCATATTACCATAGCAAGCCACATTGTATTCACTGTAATTCAGATGATAGCATAGGTAAAAGACAAGTGCTGATCTAGTCTGGTCAAGTTTTCTAGGAATTCAAAGGTAGAGGTGAGTTTCAATTGGAAAATCATAAACATCTTTTTTCTACTGGCACCTACATAATCAAGGTGTGTGCATGGTGGGCAGAGAAATACCCAGGCTTCATTTTCCATTGCTCTCTGTAGGTCTACAGTGTAGACCTCTTGGGGATTAGATGAGTGAGCTGGTAACATGTTGCTCCTTAACTGCATGGTAATTTTCAATAGTTTGCATATTATTTTGATAAAAGCAACTCAGTCAATGTTGAGACAATGGAACCTCCTTATTTTAACTCTCCCTGTTTTTATAAGAGAAAGCTAAAGGAACTGTAAATATTCCCCAAAGGAAAATATGCTTTTTGGTGAGTTGAAAAGCAGGAATGGCTTCTCCATTTATACAAACAACGTGTTTGCAACCTCACTGCTGGCTGTCACTGCTTAGCCAAGAGTGCAGCCCAGTGGTTTTAGCAGGGACATCTTCTATCCAGACTTGGGGCAAGGACAGAATTTCTAATACTGCTCATGCTTGATTCCATGTGGCTTTCCCTAGATTGGTGTCCCATGATAAGCAGCACTATTTCCCTTATCTTCATCCTCTAGAGCAGTGGTCGGCATACTGTGGCTTGCAAGCCACATGCAGCTCACGAGCTGCGGTTTGCCACTCTGTTGACTAATGAGTTTGCCGATGAACTGCTCTAGAGAGAACCAGGAGGAAGCCAGTGAAACAAGGAAACAAATGGAATTAATTATAACCGTTGAGCCATCCAAGTTCTGGTTAAGCACATTACACAGCCGAGCTGAATATTCCTAAGCCCCAGTAATGAGATGATATGCTTACCCCAAGCAGAAAAAAGGGGCTGGTGGTTCCAGATAGAGAGAGCCTGATCACCTATATAACTTTTTTTGCTTGGCTTCAGGCATCCTCCAGCATTTCCATATTGAGAAGATCTCCAAGAGGATGTTTGAGGAGTTCCATCACTTCAAGCTTGTGACCAGGACAACTCTGAGTAAGTGGTTCCTCTCTTTCTTTACTTCTCTCTGGAAAACACATCCAGTTTTCACTGAAGCACAGCTCCAAATAATGTCCTTCTGCATTCTTAATGAGCATTAATAATACTCAATATCAACATCAGAGGATGTTTTCTCTCTCCTCTGAGTAAATTACCAGGGAAAGGGGTGTCTGGATGTGAATGAACTGAAGATCTTGGACCTTGTGAATACAAATCCAGATGTATTAAGCAGAAGCTACCTCAGATCAAGGTTTTCTGAACATCTTTAATTAAACTGATAAACCCAGAGTTTAAAGATGGTTAGAGAACTTTCACAGGATTCCAGATCTGATGTATTTGTGGAGATTTCACATCTGAAAGGGTACGTCTTCTAGTGTTGTGGATGAGCGACAGAGAAAATTATTCCTGTATTGTATCAAAGATGTGTTTGGCTCTTTTGAACTGCTCCTGGGTGTTAATATTTCTTTAAAAGCCTTCAGGCATTGAGGCATTGTAGCTCTCCCAGTTTCTATGCTAGATGGAGCCTAGGGACTAGATACTGCTAGGCACTGGGTGGAGAGGGGAAGAACTTCTGAAGGAATAAAAGACAAAATTTCTATCCACTGGGAATTCTAATGGGTGAGACAGAACATGAAAATGCTTTCACTATGAATTAGTATACTTCTGAGGAGTTAAATACCTAAGTGCTCAGGGGAACCTGCAAGGAACAATGATATAAGATTCAGGTGGGCTTAGTTGAGGAAGGCTTCAGGAGGTGTGTTTTGAAAGAGAAGGGTGTGACTGGGCAACAGGTCAGGGAATCAGTCCAGGAATAGAGTGCAGCTGAAGAGAAGACTCAGGAGCAAACAAGACATGTGGGTGTGGATGGGTGGGTGTGGGTCAGGAACAATTACAAATACCACATAGGGTGCACAGAAATATGAGAAGAGTTGGAAATAGAAAGTAGTCAGAGGACCTGAAGGAAACCAGTGAGAAGGTCATATATAAGGCAAGTAGCATTGTCAGTTGCTCTATACTTATAAACAGTATAGTGATATCAAAATGGTGTTTTGGAAGGATGTTTCTTGGCTTTAATATAGATTTCTTAAGCACCTACTTCAATAAGGCCAGATTATGTAGAGCCCAATATGCCATGCTAAGAAGCTAGACTTGATCTCCAGAGTACCCCAGTGAAGGTTTTTAAGAAAGTAAATGATCTAGTCAAATCTGTTTTATAGAGAGAAGCAGTTATTGTATGGAGTGAAAGTTGGACTGTTAGTGAAAGAGCTGGTGATAGTCTTGATTAGAAAGTGATTATACAGTATAAGTATGTTAGACAGATTCTTAATTAGAAAGTGATTATGCAGTATTAAGTACTAGAGGCCCAGTGCATGAAATTCGTGCACGGGGGCGGGGGGGGTGTCCCTCAGCTCAGCCTGCACCCTCTCCAATCTGAGACCCCTCAAGGAATGTTTGACTGCCCATTTAGGCCAAGTCCCAGTAGAATAGGGCCTAAACGGGCAGTCGGATATCCCTCTCACAATCCAGGACTGCTGGCTCCCAACTGCTCACCTGCCTGCCTTCTTGATTGCCCCTAACTGCTTCTGCCTGCCAGCCTAATCATCCCTAACTACTAACCTGCCAGCCTGATTGACACCTAACTGCTCCCCTGCCAGCCCAATTGCCCCTAACTGCCCTCCCCTGCCAGCCTGGTCACCCCTAAGTGCCCTCCCCTTCCAGTCTGATCCCCACCAACTGTCCTCCCTTGCCAACCCAGTCACCCCTAACTGCCTCCCCTGACAGCCTCATCACCCCTAACTGCTCTCCCCTGATGGTCTGGTCCCCCCACACATACAACTGTCCTCCCCTGCAGGCCTGTTCTCCCCCAACTGCTCTCCCCTACAGGCCTAGGTTCCCCCCCAACTGCTCTTCCCTGCAGGTCCAGTCACTCCTAACTTCCCTCTGCCGGCCTGGTCACCCTTAATTGCCCTCCCCTGCAGGTTTGATTGCCCCCAACTGCCCTCCCTTGCAGGCCTGGTCCTTCCCAACTACCTTCTTCTGCTGTCTATCTTGTGGCAGCCATCTTGTGTCCACATGGGGGCAGCCATCTTGTGTGCTGGAGTGACCGTCTTTTTATTAGATAGAATGTTAGACAGAGGAACAGAGGTCACTGTGATAGGCAGTTCTGAGATTAAATAATCAAGGACAGTATCAAAGAAAGAACTGAGTGTGGAAAGACTAAAATATTGACAACTTTATAGACTGGGTGAATTAGTGATACCATTCACCAATGGGAACCTCTAAAAATATGAATTTGGTGGAAAGAAATGACTTTCCCTTGGAACATTTTTGGCTTAAGATGCTTAAGAGCCATCTGATTAGAGTTATCCAATAAGCCGCTAGAAATAGGGTTGATGAGATCAGTTGTTTGTTCTTCAGGAGACTGATAGACAATGAACTGGGCAGTAGGAGAACTGAGATGGAAGATTATGATTTCTTATTTGTGAGTAAGGAATAAAGGACACATAGTTTAGGATCCCATGATCAATTATGTGATTTTTTAAATAACAATTAATTTCAAAGAACATGTTTCTGTTCACACTGTAAACAAGACACTGTGCTATGCACTGGGGATCTTAAAAGGCTATTTAAACTTTACATTAATAACATTAGGATTTGAGGTATGTAATAGATGTGGACAGTGTGTGCTTCAGACTTTGTGCAACTGAGGGAAGTGAGGAACGAGAGGATCCTGAAGAGCATCTGGGGACAAAGAAGAACAAACCTGACCCCTTTATATAATGTGTCTCTTAGATCCTGGCACATAGTAAGGCTTTAATAAAAGCTGGTTACTTGCTCAAACCTTCTCATTTTTCCTTCTACCTTGCTATTGAGTTGGATAAAATAGGGACATAGTAACAGAAAAATTGAGTCTGCAAAGAAGGGGTAATGTTTTTTTTTTGTGTGTGTGTGTGTGTGTGTGTGTGTGTGTGGCTAGTGAAAAAAAGAGGTTCAACACAGCTTCAGAATTAAAAGGAGCTTGCTAACTTTAGACTAGGAGTTCTCCATATATGACACCATGAGTGCAGGAATAAAAAGAAAACTGAAGAGGCTATCCCAGATGGGCAATTGGTATGTATGCTATTAGACAGGGCAAGATGATAGCAAGAAAATTAATATCATGTCACTCTCAAGGACCAGGAAAGTGAGAAAAGGAATGAGCTAGAGATCTGAGGTAGTTTCCAGTTTTCATCACAGAGTGTGCACTCAGAAATGTTTGTTCAGCATGACAGAATGTGGGATACAGAAATTGGCAAGGACACTTTGGAAGTATGGACAGTTCTATGGAGAGGAGAAAACAGGGAAAAGCCATGTTTACCTGGAGCAGAATGGGATCACATGTGGGATGTGAAAATGGAGCTCTATAAGGAGCCATAGGAGGTATTTAGAGGTGCTAAAGAGGGGGTAAGGACAGGCTGCAAGCATAGCAGAAAGCTTTTAGGGACAGGCAGTTGTTGTGTGGAGTTAAAAGTATTAACTACACACACACACACACACACACACACACACGTGCACGCACATACACATCACAGTTTTAACAAAGGATAGCAGGAATAGAGAAAGGGGCAGTAAATAATCAAGTAACCCAAACCAACATATGGACCCCCCAAACTAAGCAAAATCACAATTATGTAACAGTTAGTATTTTCCAAACTTTGACCTGGTGCCAAGTGAACCACCTAAATAGTAACAACCTGATAGTGGGGCATTTCGCAAATGCTAAATATACTGTAAAAATTCCAAGAATAATACTTAAATTTTACTCTTGAGGAGTCAGTTATATATTATTCTTGGGATTCTTACAAATGCTGTGTGTCAAAATGAAAATTCTATGGTCAACTTTCCATATCTGCCCTCAGAAAAGTGTTTTGGGGGCTACTTTGTGGAAATCACCTGACTGTATATCCCCCTGGTAGGTTAATGTATGAGTAGGGAAGGAATGGGGGTATTGGTTATACTCCTAATTAGCTCTGATCATGTATTATATATTCAAGCTACTTTGTGTTTGTCTTTTAGGCCAGTGGAAGATATTCACCGAAGGAGAAGCTCAGATCAGCCAGATGTGTTCAAGTCGTATATGCAGAACAGAGCTTGAAGATTTGGTCAAGGTTTTGTACCTGGAAAAGTCTGAAAAGGGCCACTGTTAGACGAGACAGACAGTATTGGATAAGGTAAAGCAAGAAAACTCAAGTTGCAGCTGGACTGCAGGCTTATTTTGCTTAAGTCAACAGTGCTCTAAAATACAAACTCAAATGCAGTTAATTATTCATGCTATGCACAGCATAACTTGCTCCTTTATGTGGAGTGTGTGTCACCCCTTAACCATCTTCTCCAAAGAGACTGGAAGAGTCTTGAATTATTTGTAGGAAGAAGAGACATGGAACACCATAACTCTGTTCTAGTTTCTGGGATAATCAGATTTCTTTACAGGTTAAAGAGTAAACAAAACCCCAGGATTTCTACTAGGTAGCTAGAAAGTTATTCAAGGAAAGAAAGAGAAGGGAGTCGCTTCTTAGTATGGGTTCTGTAATACAAAGAAAATATTTGTAAGAAATTGTACTCTTTGAATTTTAGAATGTCTTGTTTATTTTAATTAATCACACATACACACACACACACACACACACACACACACACACACTCTAAACTACAGCCTTCATTCTGAGGCAAGACCAGCATAGACTCCTCCTTTTTTTGGCCTGGCTTCCAAGTAGCTTGGCAATTGTTAGAACCCAGAAGGATAAATAAGGAATTGTGAGTAGAAGGCTATGCCCTTGGGCCTATGGTAAGTTTTTTGAAGTCACCAACTATGGAGGCAGGTAGCAAAATAAGAATACCATGTCATGGCTGCATGTACTTTGAAGTGGTAAATAACTTTTCCCTAATGAAACAACTTCCCTTTTCTCCCTGAACATACTGGGCTTTCATAAAGAAGTTGGGTACTCATTTCAGAAACTGAATCCATATAAGACAAGTAATTGTTGAATAAAGGAGTTGACAGGCGTCAACAAGGGCATCTTTGTGTTTTCAAGTCAGTAAATAATAGTTCAATACTCACTAATTTTCTTGAGACCATAGTTTTCTAACTCAAAAATGTAGATGAAATTATTAAATTCTATAAGCTCCTTAAAAAGGCAGTTTCTATTATCCAATTACAGGAGTTGATTTTTACTTTACAAAGGGACTCAGTCATCATGAGCTTCTGAGTGTCAGCTCTTTAGTTAGGATGATTATTGCTTATTTAGGGAGATGGTAATTCTAAACAGATCTTTTCCTATGTCTTCTGGCCATTCTAATCTCAACCATCAAGCAGGGATTTGAATCAGGGATCCTAAAGAAGGCTGGTCCAAAAATGTCTATTTGCAGCCCAATATAAGAACATAAGTTACCTATTCTGAGGCCTGGCTTTAGAAACGATTTTTGTGGGAAAACTATAAATTATCCACAGCAAGGATATCAAGCCTGCCTTTTAGGTTTATCTCATTTGAAGAGCAAGAATTAATTTCTAGTGAATATTTAAAAGCATTAAGCACTCAGAAATCCATTATTTCTCACTATATAATCATAGGTGAGAGCAATATTTTTTCTTAGAATGTTTGACACAAATAGTTCATTCTTTATGGCAACTTGCACTGGGAGCCTGTCCTCATAAAAGAGACAGGTGTTTCATGGCCAGGCCTTCATGGAATAGGGATAGCTTCTCACCAGCCTCTTGCATACATTCTCAGGAAAGGGAGGTAAGACGTCAGGGCTGAAAGGCATGGAGCCTATTGGAGAGATGGTGTTAAATTGCTGCTGTCTCCCTCCCAGAGGTGGCAGTATTTCCATAGTGTGGAAAGAAGTAGTGATTTCCTGAAGCAAAGTGATGATTTCCCCTTCTTGATGACTTACCCCAAAGCCTTCCCAACCAGGTGTTCTCTGAAAGCTCAACCTTCAGAGAACAGCCAGAGAGCTTCCCTAGATAGACTCCTACCCCCCCCCCCAGGTGATAGGACACACCTTTACAAAATGCTGTGTGAAACAGAAACTAGAGAACTATGCTGGGCCAACATTGAAAGCCTCTAGTATTTGATGTTCTGTAGGGAGTAGGACATAGGAAGAAGAGGCCAAATGCCTGTAGTTAGTAGAGAGGAATGGATGTGGTTCTTATTGTGTATTTATTTGTATTATAAATACTTAGAACAACCAAGACCATAAGTACTACTTAGCAGTTGTATTCATTTCATAGTTAACTCATGTAAACAATTAAGAGTAACATAACAGTATTATCCTTTGACTCTTCCCACAGGACATGTACCTAAATATGGTACTTATTTATGTAGTCACTGTATTTCTGAATTTTTAAATAAATAAAAAAGTTAATTTTGAAAAACCATGTGTGATAATGCTGTGTGATTGACTCTCTGGACAATGCTGATTTTAGATTGGGTAACAGGTGATGGGTATGTAATCTAGGCTGTTTCTCATTCAGGTTCACACACACACACACACACACACACACACACACACACACACACACAATATCATAATGGCAAAGAGAAGGAACTTTGTAATCAGGCTACCTGAATTTTTAATCCCAGTTCTGCACTTACCACCTGTGCTTGTCAATTTCCCCAACTATAAAAGTGGTGCCATTCCTTTTGCCTGCAATCTTACAGTGAGGTTTAAGTTAGTTCGTGCAGGTAAAATGAATAGAATGGTGTCTGGTGCACAGTGAGCATTCATTTTTGACCATGGATGTTCAAAACGGCATGGTACTGAAAACAGCCAATGATTTCTGGCTTCCCTTTATTTAGGCCAAGACATTTAAGAGATTGGAGACAGGCCATTGACTTGGATTTTAAGAGGGCCTCAATTTAAGTTTGCTACTCAATGGCAGATTTGTATAGGGGAGCAGGGTAAGAGTTTTATCACACATGTTGATCCAAACTGTATTCCTTCAAACCCCTAATACCAACTAGATTTGTGCTATCACAGAAGCCAAGAGATTAGAAAGGTGAAATGTCAGATAACATAAAGACAGTAAAGTATGCATTGGTATTAGCAATACAAAAGTCATTAGTGGTGGAATGTTTGGCAGTGTTAGAAGCAGAGGCCAGAAGTGAGTGGGAGAGATGAGAAATTGGAGACAGCAGCTAGAGACTATTCTTTGGAGAAGCTTAATTACAGAGATTGGAGAAATGAAGCTGGGGAAGGATATGAGGGCAAAGAACAGTTTTTTTCTCCTCAAAATGAGAGAGATTTGGCCATGTCGTATACTGAAATGAAGGATCCTATAGAAAGAAAAAGTTTAAAACTAAAGGAAAAGAAGGTTAACCTGTTGTGTGAAGTGCATGAGAAACCATGCCCCATGCTGATCCCTCAAAACTCAAAATTGTTGAACCACAATCAGGATAGAATTTTGGCCTTTGAAGGAAAACCCCTTATTGTGAAGTAGCTGAACCTAGTTCCCTGCAACTCTGTTAGCTTGGTTCCCTTTTACATCCAACATACTGTTTTCTGGAATGGTAGACTATAAATTCCAATTACTCCACCTCCACAGGGAGCCACACATAACTCAAACTAGACACTTTGGTTCCATTGGCACTCTTCCCTTTCACTGATCATTCATATCTAAATTGCACCAAGCCCTGTAGATCTGCCCTCCTACTGACCAGTACTGGAATTTGGATCTGCTCCAATTTCCAAACTAAACTGGTTCACTCCTCCTTATTTACAAATAATCAAGGGGATGCAAAGTACAGCATGGAGAATATAGTCAATAATATTGTAACAACTATGTAGGTGTCATTTGGATACTTGAAATATCTAGGGGCGGGGGTCACTATTTAAAGTATGATTGTTTATCACTATTCTGTTCACCTGAAACTAATACAAAATAATACTGAATATAAACTGTAACTGAAAATTTGAAATGGGTTCAAGGGTAAGTCCTGCTGCTACCACATGCCACCCACCCTTTTATTCCTTTCTTGGTTTAGCCCTTGTCTGTGACAGGCACTGCTAGAAAAAATGACCACCCACTGTCTCAATTACCACACATCTCCTGCCATTCACCACCACTGCATCTAGGAAATAATAACCAAAGAACTTACTCTGTGCTAGTCACTGTAGTAAGCTTTGAACTTGCATCTTTTCTGTTATTCCTCACCACAGCCCTGTATGGTAGGTCCCTTTATTGAACCTATTTTAGAGGTGAAAATCTTGAAAGCATTCACTTTTGCTTGTCATTAAATTTATGAAGTATTTGCTCAGCCACACTCTTCCCAATTAGAATGGAGAGCTCCAAGAGGGTAGGGACCCAGTGCTCAGCACTTCCAGACATTCAATAAATATTTGCCAAGTGAATAGTCTATCTGATAAGATTTTCTCTAGTTGGGGAAGAAAGCAGTCCGGAGATTACTTAAATACGTAGGGTCAGTAAATTCTTCAGGATATTTTCTCTTTGCCTCACTCTAAGGAAAATTAATACAATCTGGATTGACAAATCCAAAAGAAAAAAATGCTTGTTTGAATTGCAAAACAATTTGCCATAAGGTATCTTTTAAAATAAACATTGGATTTACACATAGTTTTGTTTTTTGTTTGTTTTTTTGTGGGGGCATTTTTAATGATTAAATCAAAATATCCCTGCATTTGTGGCAAGGCCTCACAACTGTGAAGGATTCTTGCTAAGATTTCAATATTGTGCCTGATAAATAGTATTTATATTTCTACATATTCTATTTATATTATAATGTAACATATAGTATTTATATTTCTACATATGCTATTTATATTATAATGTAATATAGCAATGTGTAAATAGCTCTCTCTTTTCTGTGTCCAGCGCAGCTAGAGAGCAGTCCAGATCCTGAGTAGGGGCTGCTGGGGATTGAGAAAATGAAAGAAAGAGATAGACACAGAGAGAGAAGGAAAAAGCTGGGGCCAGGTGGGACCACTGTCCTCTGACATGGACAGGGACAGGAACAGTGACCCAGAGCAATACAACTTGTTTATTTTATACCCCAAATACCAGAACGTTTTACTAAAATTCAAGACAAAGGAGATTATTTGCATTCTTGGGTGGGCCCCAGTGGCATTCATTCCTGATGCTTGGCTGGATTTACATAATAAAACCCACTCCCCAGCATCTGGGCAGAAATGAAGGTCAAGCTGCTAACACTTCTGCCTTTTGGCCAAATGTGTTTCCAGCACGTGGCTTTGCCTACTGCCCTGGATTCAGCTGACAATAATTAAAGAAATGCCCATGTGCCTTCCCAGGTGCTCTCTACAATACTTTTTAACTATTCGTGTGTGTGTGTGTATGTGTGTGTGTGTGTGTGTGTGTGTGTGTGTGTGTGTGTGTATGAGAGAGAGAGAGAGAGAGTAATTAGACTCCAATATGGTGTGTATGGTGCCTTCACAAAGTGGACAACACAAGAGAATTTGAGCCTGGATTCAAGGCAATGTAAACAAGAGGAGTTCTGAGTTGCCTCGAAGTATAAGCAGTCCCTGATCTAGGAATGAAGTATTGGCCAAATAGAATTGAGCCTGCATTTTCTTATAGAAACATCATTATATCTGATGCCCAGATTCCCAGGCCAAGTTATAGTGTTAATCAGTACCTTCTTAAATTCAGATCTGGGGGCAAGAGCAGAGTGTGAGGAGAGAGGAGTGAGCAGTGAGTTTCCTTTCGCTTTTCTGAGTGGGATGGGTGGGAGGGGATCAGGAACAGGCTCTTGGCAAAATGTCAAAGAAGACAAAGTTTGAACTTGATAGCTTCCTCTCCCCATTTCATCATGCACTTTTCTTGTCCCTAATACTGTCATTCCACCCTTTACTTCCAGCTATTCCAGACACATGCCTGCCTTGCTCCACAAAGAACCTCAGACTCTGCCATTAATGACCTTCTTAACAATCAGAAACTGAATCCCTTCAGGGCATCTGTCTGGGGCTTAGAAGGAAGCAAGTGTAGTGAAGTAAATGAGAGTTGCTTAACCCTCAGATACCTTTTCACATTTAAACACTTTATTACTCTTTAATACCCTCAAAATGAACGCCCCAGTTACAAAATTATAGGCAGAGGGTTAAAATGGGTGAAAACCTTCTGGCAATGAATGCAATAGAAGGGAATTGTGCATATGTTGGGGTTGGGTCGAGTTTGATATTTGTGGGGATGGGGAAAGTAGGCTGCACCAAGTAATCAAGCCATACCTACCTTTCCTGCCTGAGTATCTACAGTCCCTACTTTTACAATTCATAAATAGTGTATGTCCTGCTTTTCCAGGTTTCTCCTTTTTTTTTTTGCTGCTGAACCTGGTATTTCTCTAAAATGTCCAGGTTTGGGTTTGTTTATAGTAGGGATTAGCAGCTCCCATGACAGCAGAGGCCTTGTGAAGGGGGTGAGGCTACTTGTCTACTGGTGTTGTAGAGAGGTATCTGTGCAGCTGTCCATTGGCATTCACTTGGCCTTGGCCCTGTGTCAGCCCTAGGAGGGGACACTCAGAAACAAATTCGAAAACTCAAGAATGTATTCATGTAAGTAGATGATTTCATCAAAAGGTAATGACAGAGAAAAGAAACACTGGAAAAGGGCTTTAGCTATTTTCAGTCCTGTAATCATCACCAAATTCAATAATAAAATAAGAAGTTGGCAGTCAAACCTAGTGATGATTCCACTCTCATCAGGAAACCAGAAGACAAAGAGTTAAGACTTATAAACAATTCACATGTATTTCCCTTTCTTCCTGTCTCCTTCATCTCTTAATTTCCTTATCTGCAGAGTGGGGATAAGAATAGTCCCTACCTCACAGGGTTCCTGGATTTAAATGAGATAATATAAAGTGATAATAATGGTGGCCCATAACAAGTACACAGTAAATTCAATTTTTTTAATTAGGTGAACCATTTGTTCTGGAACTAAGGGAAAGGCATGCTTTGGTTATTGCGGGCACAAAATGGAACTTGAGCTTGGTTTTGAAGGAAGTGTCATCCCGACATAGCTAAAAAGGAGAAAACTTTTGGTGTCCTAGTAGAGGAAAAAAAAAAAAAAGGGGTGTCCCACTAGAAGCTAGAAATTATGGCCAATGCATTTAGTTTTAAAATATAATCATATGGCTGACCATATTTTTTGTTCTGTAAAACAATCAGAGAAGTGTTGTTAACCATGATTTCAATAAGTCCACAAGGTGAAATGTTCATTCATTCATTCATTCATTCATTCATTTATGGAACACCTACACAGGGTCAAGTACCATTTGTGCTTGGTTTTTGAATTCCAGTGTTAAACAAGATAGACCTGGTATCTGCCTACACAGAGGTAATAATCTACCAGGGAATATAGACATTGAACAAAGTAATTTCAAGTGTGATAGATAATATTAAAGGGCAATTCAAGGTTCTATGATAGTGTAGATCATAAGGATGTGTCCTCATCATAAAAGGACAAGGAAGATTACCCTAAGGAAATGACATTGAAGATGAGGCTTAAAGGAGACTTAAAAGTTAAGGTCCCACACAAATTTTGTTTGAAAATAGTTTCACTGCTATAAAAGAATTTGAACAAATGTTGGCCTAAAGATCTGATTCTTTTGGTGATTTCTCTTACAATTATAGATGTTCCTGGTAGAAAGAGCAGGGTACCCACTATAAGTCTTCCTTAATAACAAAATTCCACCAAGGAAAATACAGAGGAGAGCCCTATAGTTATGGAATACACTACAGAGAAATTTTTATGAAGGAATTTCTGAAGTATGACTTTCCAAAGGGGATAAAGGAATTACTTAGGTGCTGGAGACAGTGGCATACCAAAATCTATTTTATCACTAACAGTATTTAGAAATGCCAGTATATAATGGTGATAAATATTTGATCAAATTTTATTCAGTTTTGAAATTATCTGCAGACAATTCACCTATTTATTGGAATGTAATGCATCTCTTCATAGGTAAACACATTGTATGTCACATTTTGAGTACTGTTAGCACTTGAATCTAGTTATAGGTCTAGAAGCATAGAAGTGTGGTTGGAATTGGTCTTGAGTAGAATCAGAATTGTCTTGAATTGCAACTGCCTCAGGCCATTAAAATTTCCTCTGGCAATGCAGGGTTAATCGCAGATGGAATTAGAAAGGTAAATTTGACCTCTGTTGAAGAGTGGCCACTTCCAAAGGGGGGAATTGGGAGATTTTTTACATAAATAAAGAAGAATAATTAGAGTTTAGGGGCTCAATATCCCCAGCTTCATCAGGATCTTTCCATATGTCCCATTCCAACCTACAGGTATAATTTTAATCAATGCCCTCACTTTAACAGTAGACACCCTGTGAGGCTGGGAGTTCAACTTGCATTGTAATTTAGTCAGCTAAAGGATGAAATCCCGTGGTTGATTTTCAGAAATTTCAGCCTTATGGCTATAGGAACTAAGGGTATCCTTCAGACACACATAGAAGCTCTTAGATCATGATTGTACTAGGGATTCTAGTCTCTGGATTTATCTTTTTATTTTTATTTTTTCATGACTTAGTCCATCAATATTAAGAACAACCAAACAATATCATTATATCATTCATATTCTAAAAATATTTGAAAAGATCATAAACAGTCACTTAGCTCTTTGCTTTTTATAAGTGGTTGATTTGTAGTATCCCAGGCAGATATTGTGTATCTTATAAACAGTTCATACCATAGACTATCAGTATTCTTTTTACTGCTGCAGTGACTTTTTTTTATTTTATTTTTTAATTAAATCTTTATTATTCAGATTATTACATTTGTTTCTCTTTTTTCCCCTCCATAGCACCCCTCCACCCAGCTCCCACCCTCCCTCTGCCCTTAGCTCCCTCCCATTAATCTCATCCATAGGTGTATGATTTTTGTCCAGTCTCTCCCTGTACACCCTTCACCCCTTTCCCCCTAAGAATTAACAGTCCACTCCCTTT
>PVJN01008823.1:0-63394 GCA_004026805.1 Lasiurus borealis
CCCCAATGGGGGCGTGCAGGAGGCGGCTGATCGATGACCCTCTCATTAATGTTTCTGACTCTATCCCTCTCCCTTCCTCTCTGTAAAAAAAAAATAAATCAATAAAATATATTTTAAAACAAACAAAAAGGTGTAACCAATGGAGTAGGAAGTAATTCAGGAGAGTTTAGGGTCCTAGAATCTGTGTGAATAAAAGGGACCATCTGTGTCGCTGTCTGCAGATTAATGAGGACTAAAACTGAGAATTGAAGACAAAATGTACCACAGCGAAGGTCATTTATAAAAAATGGGCCATTAATATCCCACGCTACCAAAGAGGAAGCTGCGGTTCAGGATTCCAGAGTGCTGGAGCCAGGACTAATGCCCTTGGCTCTCAATCTCCCACCCAGTGCAATCTTAGACCTCAAGGTCAAATCTGGTCATTGACCTTACTCCACAGTCAGTTCCGTTTTGCACATATTGAGTGTGTATGACAGCCACATGGAGATTGTCAGAGTTCGAGACAAAGATATGGGCAACAAATAGAAACTTATAGGTTGTTTCATATACAGTGGTACCTCGAGATACGAGTGCCCTAACATATGAGATTTTTGAGATACGAGCTGTCAAGCGAGCCATTTTTGCTTTGAAATACGAGCAACAGTTGAGATAGGAGTCATCGCGAGGATTGGCTGGCTACACACGACCCACCAGTCTACCACGACTCGAGCATCTCATAGTTTCCCACACCTCAAGGTTATGGAACGAATTAAACTCGTATCTCGAGATACCACTGTAGGTTGAAACGGGGGAGAGACGAGACAGAGAGAGATGACTCAATCTCAGTTGAGAGATGACTAAAAACTTGGCAACTTTTGCATATTTTGGACTTGGCATTGAGGGAATATGTAAGAAGTGAAAGACATTTCAGCTCTCAAAACACTTCAGTTTAACTGGGAAAATCAGGTTAGGAACCATGTAGACGGGATATACTGAATATGCTAAGTTATGGGGTGCCAACGGAGTGCTCAGAGCCCAGGCAAGAGTGGAAGCACCAGCCCCAGCCAGTTTCGCTCAGTGGATAGAGCATCAGTCTGCAAACTGAAGGGTCCCAGGTTCAATTCTGGTCAAGGGCATGTGCCGGGGTTGTAGGCTTGATTCCCAGTGGGGGGACTTGCAGGAGGCAGCCGATCTATGATTTTCTCTCTCAACGTGGATATTTCTCTCTCTCTCCCCTCCTCTTCCTTCCTCTCTGAAATCAATAAAAATATATTTTTTTAAAAAGAGAGTGGAGCCGAAACCAGTGTGGCTCATTGGATAGAGCGTCGGCCTGCGGACTGAAAGGTCCCAGGTTCGATTCCGGTCGAGGGCATGTATCTTGGTGGCGGGCACATCCCCAAGTGGGAGGCGTGCAGGAGGCGCTGGATGTCTCTCTCTCATCGATGTTTCTAGCTCTCTGTCCCTCTCCTTTCCTCTCTGTAAAACATCAATAAAATATATTTTTTAAAAAAAGAGAGAGAGAGTGAGGGGAAGCATCAGTGTGATCCTCACAATGCAAACCTCTCCTCCCTGGAACCCTCACCCAAGCCTTTTAGCCTCCAGAGAATGCTACTGGGTAAGTAGAGCACTCAGGATCACAGGGAAAATGCTGTACAACAGGGTTGTAACATAAACATCCACTAATGAGTTCAATGTCCCTGCAACAAGATTTCCATGCGGTGCCTCTGAGCCTGCATCCCAGTAGCCAGACAGTGCGCGTGCTTTCGCCAGGCAGTGCCGGCTACTTTTCCCTTTCTCCTCTGCTCCCGAACGATCCGAGCCAAATGCCCCCCTCGCAGCGCCTTCGCTGGAAGGAAACGTCTGGCTCCTTAGACCACCCTGTCCCCACAGACTCTGCTTATCTCTTGTTTATGCTAACGGTCCTCTGACATGGCAGACATTGTAAGCACCTCCGATCTGTCTCCCAGGCGAGTTGGAGGGAAAGCCAGTGAAATGATGGATAGAAATGTAGTCCCGATTCTCACAGGAGCCAATGGAGTATCCAAGACCCCCTGAAGGTGTGCGCGGCCCAGCAAAGCAGAGAGCACAGCATGGCACTCAGGAAGTTTGCCCTGAAGCCGAGGGGTGCGGAGGGAGAGGCTCTGCGTCTCCTGCTCCCCCACCCCCGGCCTCCAGCGAGGACTAGCTCCAGGACTGTCCTCAGCTGACTCCCGCGGCCCCTGGGGACAACGGGCTGTCCCTGCGCCAGCTCTGTCGTTTGGATGTCCACACACTCCTCGCCGCCCCCGTCTTGCTTCATCGCCAAACGCGGCCTGGCGCTCCGCTCCTGGGCCCCGCTCCCTGCTGGGCGCTCCCCGACCTCTGACCTTCCCCTTACAGCTGCTCGCCTTAGGGGGTGACACCATTCGGCAGGAAGGACACTAGCCTTGGAGCCGGTTCCTGAAAGACCAAAGTCCTGGCCCTGTGGTTTTCGAACACTATGATCTTGGGCTCTGAGCCTCAGTTTCCACTTAGTTCAAAAACAGGTCCAGCCAAAACCGGTTTGGCCTAGTGGATAGGGCGCTGGTCTGCGGACTAAAAGGTCCCAGTTTCGATTCTGGTCAAGGGCATGTACCTTGGTTGCGGGCACGTCTTCAGTAGGGGGCATGCAGGAGGCAGCTGATCGATTTCTCTCTCTCATCGATGTTTCTACCTCTCTATCCCTCTCCCTTCTTCTCTGTGAAAAATCAATAAAGTATATTTGAAAAGAAAAAAGAAAGAAAGAAAGAGGGTATTTTTTTAGTGCAAGGCTCTTAAATAGTTGCAAACCGTTTGATGGAAATGTAGTGCTTCAAAATGTTTATGTCATCATAATTACTTTTGTTTTCGCAAAGAAAGACTGGATCATTACCAATGGGTGGTTTTCTAATGTCTGGGTTTTGCTCAACAGATTGTGATTGAGAAAGAAGCAGTAACTGACTGCAGGGAAATTCTTCAGAAGTGGGAAAGAACGTTGGGCCAAACCATGAGGGGTTCCCCCGCCCCCCGATACACACACACACACACACACACACACAGGCCTCCGCTCCCCTCCTGGACAGAGAAATCGCTGGCAGGAAGCGCCTCGGTCAGACAGTCCTCAACCTGAACCCTGATGAGAGGGCTCTGAGCTCCACGGGTCTGTGCTAGCGGCTGAGGCTGAGCAGGCCGCTTCTGCAAATGGGGTGCAGAAGACACCCCACCCTGGGACAGAGCCTTCCCCAAAGGCCAGGTGCAGCCTCGGCCCGCTGTCTGAGTGCAGTCCGGGAGTGTTAAAAAGAAAGCCTCTGCCGAAACCGGTGTGGCTCAGTGGATAGAGCCTCGGCCTGCAGACTGAAGGGTCGCAGGTTCGATTCCGGTCAAGGGCATGTACCTTGGTTGTGGGCACATCCCCAGTAGGGGGTATGCAGGAGGCGGCTGATCTATGTCTCTCTCTCATTGATGTTTCTAACTCTCTGTACCTCTCCCTTCCTCTCTGTGAAAAATCAATAAAATATACTTAAACAAAATAGTGATAGCATTACTAGCGAATCTTGAGGAGATTATGCAACAAAGTTAGAGCATACCATCTGCTCGGCAGTTCACCGGGTAGAGATAAGATGAGAAACACGCCAAAACCAGTTTGGTACAGTGGGTGGAATGTTGGCCTTCGGACTGAGGGGTCCCAGGTTCAATTCCGGTCAAGGGCATGTACCTTGGTTGTGGGCACATCCCCAGTTGGGGACGTGCAGGAGGCGGCTGATGGATGTCTCTCTCTCATCGATGTTTCTAGCTCTCTGTCCCTCTCCCTTCCTCTCTGTAAAAACTCAATAAAAAAAGAAAAGAAAAATAGGAGAACCTGGCTGTGGGCTGGGCTGAGAAGCCGGGGTCCCACCTCCAGGGGAGGGCGTCGCAGTGACTCAGATGCCGGTGCAAGAGGTGGAGAAGGTCTGTCTCCTCGCGACAGTACTGCCATCCTGCGGGCCCACGTGTTCCCGTGACTCATCTCAGCCGCTTCCCCTGGAAACCGGAGCTCCTCTGCCTCCCTCAGGGTGGTGACAGCAGAGGGGGTCAGGCTGACACCCAGCATGCCAGCCCGGTGACGTGAGCAGCTGGCGTCAGCCACGCCGGTCTGAACGGGTTCCCCTCCAGCACCTGCCATTCCAGCTTAACATCCTTCCATCACAAACCGAGGAGGCCCGATGAGATCAGCCAATGAGATCAGCCGATGGCACAGGGCACCGGCTGGGCCAGTCAGGGATGGAGAGGGACCCTAAGAGCACCCCCTCACCCCCAGCAGCTGTGCCTCTCTGCACTGGCCCTTCCTCAATGGAACAGGTGGGAAGGCTCAGCCTCTGCAGGACTTGGGCTCAGAGACCGGCGTCCTGACCTGCCTGGGCCAGATCCAACCTTTCGTTGGATCCTTTCAACTCACCGCCCTTCCTGAAGGTTTGGGGGCAACTTCATTGCCCCTCTCTTCTCCTGCCGCCGGGACCTTCCCTCCCACCTTCCAAGGCAGCACTCAACTAACGTTCCGCTATAGCTGCTCCCCAACTTTTCTTAAAATACATTCTTACTGATCGCAGAGAGGAAGGGAGAGATGGAAACATCAATGAGAGAGAGAATCGTGGACCGGCTGCCTCCTGCCCGGCCCCTACGGGGGATCCAGCCTGCCACCCGGGCCTGTGCCCTGACCGGAATAGAACAGGGGACCCTTCCATCTGCAGGCCCACACTCTGTCCTCTGAGCCAAACCAGCCAGGGCCCCCCCCCCAACTTTTAATTCTGCCCGGAAGTGGCTTCCCAAGAACGGAGCAGGAGGATCTGAGCCCTGGCCTTGGGGCCACCCTTTAACCCATATCCTAATTCCTCCCAGGGCCTCTCTGTCCCCTTAAACTCCCTCCCCGGAAACAACTCCTCGAGACAGCTGGGAGCAGAGGCCACTGGCCTGAGCAGCTACGGTCACCCGGACAAAGCCCCCCTTAAGCATGGCCCTTTCCGGCCCCGCTCTGAGGCCAGCCAGCTCCCCTGTTCTCAGAACCCGCCCCTCCTCCCGGGGGAACCCCAACGGGCGCCAGTGATGGGAGGCCTAGACCCGTCCAGGGAGGGCACAGCCTGCCTCCAGGCCCCTCGGTGGGGTTCAGAGAGCCCCGCCCTCACCTCTCGGCCGGCCGATAGCTCTGACTCAGTGACACATTGTTAGCATCCTGTCCCCTGGCCCCTGGAGGAAGGCAGGGGAGGCCGCCCGCCTGGGCGCAGACGGACCTCAGAGGAAGAGGAGGCAGCCCTTCCCGCCATCCTGTCTGGAATGAGGCTGTGTGGCTTCGGAAAGCAGAGAGCGGGGAGACGCTTTGGGATGAAGATGAGGGTCTGTGAGGAAGGGCGGAGCTGAGTGCACAGCCCAGCCAGGGTTCCCGGCAGCCGCCTGCAGCTGATCCCCTGGAGGTGGAGGGGAGAGCGACAGGAGGAAGGGACTAGGACAGTGGCCGGCACACTCATTAGTCAACAGAGACGCAGTTTGCCAACCACCGGGCTAGGACAACTGAGTGCAGACGTGATCTCTACCTCACTTTGCAGAGACAGTCCCGAGAGCCCCGCCCCAGGGCCAAGGCCCCTGAGAAAGCGAGAGGAGACAGGCCCTCTGCGTACCCCCTGACTCCAGGGAGGACCCTGCCCCCCTGATAAAACAAGGAGCCAGCGCCCCTGAGGGCAGCTGGTGCCCAGAGGGCTCCCTCCTCCTGAAGAATGCGGCCTGCTCTGTGGGCTCCGGACCCAGAGTTCGGGTGCCACCAACACCGCCATCGGCGGCCTGCTGCTGACACCATCCGCAGAGCCCCAATGGGAGCAGAGGAGACAGGGCCGCAGTTTGCTCTCTGGAGGCAGAATGCCGGACCCTGTGGAAGGGCAGGGAGATGCCGGATGGAAAAACAAGTGGGAAAGGGGATCCTCGGTCCAGTTCTAAGCAGCGCCCCTTCCTCATTGTGCAAGCCCACCTGCCTCAGTTTCTCGTCTGGCACCGGGAAAGATGCCTCCCTCATTACCTCACACAGCAGTCTGGCAGCTGAAGGCAAACATGTCGCTGGACTGACTGCATCTTAACTAACAGCAAGAGGCACATCCTTGTTTCCACCTGATCACCTTTTGCAAAGATGGACTGCCTGCTATCAGTTACAGTGGCACCTCGAGATACGAGTTTAATTCGTTCCTTAACCTTGAGGCGTGGGAAACTATGAGACGCTCACATCGTGGTAAACGGGTGGGTCGTGTGCAGCCGGCCGATCCATGCGCGATGACTCTCAACTGTTGCTCATATTTCAAAGCAAAAATCACTCGCCTGACGGCTCATATCTCAAAAGTCTCGTATGTTAGGACACTTGTATCTCGAGGTACCACTGTACTTAGTAAATAACGGAACTTTGGTGGGGGCCAAAGCCTACGGACATGGGCACAGTCCATCTGTTCAGCATGAAAGTATGAACGCCAGAAACAATCAGGGCCATTGGAATTTCTCTCAAACAGAATGGAATTTCCTCTCCTTGTTTCCACTGCGTTCCACTCCACTGACATTTGGGCACATGTGTCAGGCCCTCACACTGTGTACCGCCCATGACATGCACAGTTCCTGCCACAGGGGAGGGCACACGCTCAGAGAGAGTATTCCTGCCGAGCACCGGAGGGGGGTGGTGTTTTTCCCTCTGGGTTTGGGGACAATGGTGCCGGGTCTGCTTATGTAAAAGGACGGCTGACACAGGTGCTGCGTTTCCCTATCTTTTTTTTTTAATATGTTTTATTGATTTTTTTACAGAGAGGAAGGGAGACAGAGTTAGAAACATCGATCAGCTGCCTCCTGCACGCCCCCGACAGGGGATGTGCCTGCAACCAATACACATGCCCTTGACCGGAATGGAACCTGGGACCTCCCAGTCTGCAGGCCGACGCTCTATCCACTGAGCCATACCGGTGTCAGCCGTTTCCTCATCTTTAACTCAACCCAGGCCGTGCCTCCATTTATAGCAGCGTAGATAGAAGATTCCCTCCTTCTGGCTATCAAACATGCACCAAAGACATCCGCCAGAGGCAGAGACGAGAACGGAAAGTGTGAAGGGAAAAGAGTATTTCTTGCTTATTTCCCCATCCTCTGGAGAAGTTTTTCTTCCTCCTTTTTTACAATTCAGTCAATAAGGTCCTCTTAGGAGCACAGCTTCCAGGAACACACTGAGTCTCTCTCTAGGAGGTCTTCCAGAAGAGAAGAGCTATGGAAAAACCAGCACCACAGGCCTGGCCAATGTGGCTCAGTGGGTTGGGCATCATCCTGTGCACCAAAAGGTCACACTGGTTCGATTCCTGGTGAGAGCGCATGCCTGGGTTGCAGGCTTGATGAGGTGGCGGATAGTTCTCTTACTCTCTCTTTCTCTTTCTCCTTTCCTCTAAAATAAATAAAAATGTATTTTTTACATGGATAAATAGACGTGCCCCATATTTTTTTTTCTTTGGAGGCACATGGACATTAGTGTGAGATGATGACGATGAATAACTACGGTGCGGGTGTGATAGGGAAGGAGCAGAAATAAAATGTGTTAAAATAATAATAATAATAATAACTTTGTTCCAGCAAGTTCCACGTGCACTTCAGGTGACAGAGCACCACGTGCTTTTCACTTCACAAGTCGCCACACAGATCGACCTCATCGGACTTAAGGCGCAGACGTGGGGGGCTGAGGGCAGAATTCCATTTTCCTCGTCAGTGTTGGTATGAATGTTTCAAATACTCTGCAATAACACTGGCTGCTTTTATATTTAGAAAGAGAAATAGAGGTTATTTTTAAAGCGGGTGCTTTGCATTTTTGGGGAAACACAGAAAGGCTTTCCCGCAACGCCGCATACTTCACACGGAGCCGACTGCCAGGTCTGCGTCAGGGAAAGACCGACTCCGCCGGCAGGAGCCCCTGACCGTCTGCGAACTCTTGCTTTGCATTCCAGGGGGCCGGGGCGCCCCCTTCTCCACAAAACCCCCCGGAGGAATCCGAGGGGTAAAGCCCACCCACCCCTCTTAGCACACGCCCTACACACACACACACTCACACACACACACACACACACACACACACACTCATATTCACTCACACACACACACACACTCACACACACACACTCACACACTCATATTCACTCACACACACACACACTCACACACACACACACACACTCTCACACTCATATTCACTCACACACACGGTTCGCCCCGATTCCCTGGCCAAACAGAAATTCGGGACAGATGTCACCGTGTCCCTGGAGGATTAGAGCACCATGTTCCCACCCTCCACGCACATCTGCTGCTGTTGGCCGGGAATAATGCTTCCAAATGCCGGCAGAGGAATACAGATTTAGGTCACAATACAAGGCTCAGAGGCCTTACTGATCCGCAAGACGGCAAGATTCATTCTTGGAGACAGTTAAGTCCGAGGTGGCACTTGGCGGGGGGAGAGGGGGGGAGAGAGACAAGGAAAAAAGCAGAAAAATCACCTGCCCTGTGGCCACACCTGCCAAAGCAATAGCAATGGAATATAAGGACAAATCACCACCTCTCCCCACTTTCCATCAATCCAGAATGCGGCTGACCACGTTTCAGATACGATCCCTTTCATTCTCAGGACGACCCTGAAAGCGATTCTGTTTCTTACAAATGAGACTCAGGGAAGCGACTTGTCCAAGGCCACACAGTTAATAAGTGACTGGCCGAAACCGGTGTGGCTCAGTGGATAAAGAGTCGGCCTGCGGACTGAAGGGTCCTAGGTTGATTCCAGTCAAGGGCATGTACCTTGGTTGTGGACACATCTCTGGTGGGCGGTGTGTAGGAGGCGGCTGATGGATGCCTCTCTCTCATCGATGTTTCTAACTCTCTATCCCTCTCCCTTCCTCTCTGTAAAAAATCAGTAAAATATATTTTTTAAAAAATGATGGGCAACCGCTGGACAGGCTTAGCGCACAAACAAGTCCCAATCTATGTTCTCGTCCGGTCAACCTGGCTTTCTGTGTAGAATGAGCCATACAGAGGCCAGGGGACCAGGAAGGAGACCAGGTGAGAGATGGGGGCATGGGGATGACGAGGAGAGTGGACAAGGGGAGAAGGGAAGGACCGGAACTCTGCTTTGAAGACCAGAGCAACAAGACTCGGATGGACCTCGATGTGGCGGTGGACAGGGGAGGGGAGGTCCTGTTTCCATTGCATTCAGTCAAAGCGTTATGAGAAAGTCATCAAAAGCCAAGACCGGTGTGGCTCAGTGGATAGAGCATCGGCCTGCGGACTGAAGGGTCCCAGGTTCCATTCTGGTCAAGGACATGCACCTTGGTTGTGGGCACATTTCCAGTAGGGGGTGTGCAGAAGGCAGCTGATCGATGTCTCTCTCTCATCGATGTTTCTAACTCTCTCTTCCTCTCCCTTCCTCTCTGTGAAAAATCAATAAAATATATATATATTTTAAAAGTCACCATAAGAGCTCTGCTCATCAACCCACACAAACAAACAAGTTCCTTTCGACAACTGACCACTCGGGTCCGACCACAAGTCCTTGGAAAGCGTCCGTTGCCGGTGGGAGCCTGTGCTGGAGGGGAGGGTGCCTGGGCTTAGCGCTTCCCGCTGCCTCCCCAGCATCGCCCTCCCCTCTCTGCCTGGTGCCTCTGGGAGGCAGCAGGACGCTGAGAACGAAGCTCAGAGGCGTGTGTGGACTCGGTCATAAGGCAACGGGAGAGAGGTCAAGGGCAGGGAGCATCTGCCGCCAATCCCAGCATTCCTCAGCGACCGCTTCCCACCGGCAGGGACGCTGAGAACGAATTACCGAGCAAAACCCGCGGGTAACTGTTCTCCAGGGAAACCGGTTTCCTACGGAGCGAGGCTCGCCTCTCGGAAAATGTGCTTTTAAGAAGTTTACAAGTTGTGCCCCACGGAGAGTTCCACGCAAAATCTATAACTAACTAAGAACATTAAAATGCCACGGCACCCGTGTGGTTCGGGGGTTGAGCATCCATCTATGTGAACCAGGGGGTCAAGATTAGATTCCCATTCAGGGTGCATGCCCAGGTTGTGGGCTCCATCCCCAGTAGAGGGTGTGTGGGAGGCAGCCGGTCCATGATTCTCATCATGGATGTTTCTTTCTCTCTCTCTCCTTCTCCCTTCCTCTCTGAAATCAATAAAAATATCTCTGGTTTTGAAATGTCACAGCTAAATTAGGATCTGCGGTTCGGCTTACCATCGCTCACATTTTTTAAAGGGAGAACTGTCCTAGGAAATGGCACTGCCTTTAATTACCCCCCCCATCCCCACAGAAATGCTTCCACAGAAATTCCCCCTGCACCTCACGGGGACTCACATGGGTGTCTAGACTCCCACAAGGGGAAAAAGCTACACAAATTTTAAAAATACAGCGGTTCCTCGAGATACGAGTTTAATTGGTTCCGTAACCTTGAGGCGTGGGAAACTGAGACGCTGGAGTCACGGTAAACTGGTGGGTCGTGTGCAGCCGGCCGATCCGCACGATGACTCCTGTCTCAAATGTTGCTCGTATTTCAAAGCAAACATCGCTCGCTCGACAGCTTGTTTCTCAAAAATCTCATATGTTAGGGCACTCGTATCTCGAGGTACCACTGCACAAAGCAATCTTTCAAGAGTTTAAAGGACTGAAAATATTCGATCACAGAAATCGTGCCAATTATACGGCCGGAAGCTGTCATGGGGAGACCTGTCCGTGGATTCTAATGTCACAGAACACGGCAGAGCACAGAGAGTAGCAGCGATGACCACATGTGGCCACTCTCACCCACCTTCTGAGGCTCCCACGGCCCGTGGCTCTCCGCTTCTTCTCCTGAAGCGCGTGGCCTCAGATTCCTCGTCTGCCCACATGGATGAGAACAGAGCATCCCCACCCCCCACCGCTGTCTCTGAGCATCACTGGGTGTTCCCGTGTTTGCCACAGGGACTGAACGCGTCAAACAGGTGTTCCGATGGGATTAGTGCCTCTGGGGTTGACAGGCTGATGATTCTCACCTTTCAATGCACACACAAGCCACCTGGGGGCTGGTTAAAACCTCGGTTCCCATTGAGCAGATCGGGGTGGCACCCGAGATTCTGCATTTCTGACAAACGCCTAAGTGATACCGGTCCATGGGCCTCACACTGGGCAGCAAGGACCTGTCCCCTCAAATCACAGAATCACGGAGGCAAAGCATGTCATCCCAGCACGAAAAACCACCAGTCCTGTCACTCCCAAAGATCGTCTCCGACAACAGGTAAAACGGTGTTTCACCCTGACTGGTGTGGTTCAGTGGATAAAGCGCCCGTCTGCGGACTGAAGGGCCCCAGGTTCGATTCTGGTCAAGGGCATGGACCTCGGTTGTGGGCACATCCCCAGGAGGGGGTGTGGCAGGAGGCAGCTGATGGATGTTTCTGACTCTCTAACCCTCTCCCTTCCACGCTAAAAAAAATCAATGAAAATAGATTTAAAAAAAAAACACACACATACACACACACAACAATTACCAAAGCATACACTCAGACCTCCTGCTTTCTCGCTTCTCCAATCCTCATGACAATCTGTCAGTCAACGGAGACATTTTTGAAAGGAACTAGATCTTTCTGAAAGCTGGTATTGACTCCAATTCATGCTCTGCCATCAGGAGAAATATTAAGCCATTAGCAATGGAAAACTCCGGACACCTAATCCTCAATGTCTGCGGTGAAAACAGTAACGAGACTCACAGTGAAGGGCCTGGGGGAGAGACATAGGCGAAGGCAGTGGCAGCTCCATGCCGCTCTGGTGCGGACCGTTAGCCAGTAATTCACCCAGCAATGCCCCGATCCCTGACCCTGTCGCCCACAACCACTGAGGGTCACCCCTGCTCCAGCCCCTCCCAGCACCCCGGGGAGGGTCCCTAACTCCAGATCCCCCAACAGAAAGAAACGCTGCCCCTCTAGGCAGAGGCTCTTCAGTCTCTCTCTCACTTCCAGCCATCAGGCTGGGGACGCACAAAGTGAACCCCAGGAACGGGACAGTGAGCAGAAGACGGAGAGGCGGGATCCCCGTGTTTAGGAGCCTGTAACACAAAGCAGGAACAGAGAGGAGGGCCTCCCCCCAGCCCGAGGGCCCGCTCATGTCATGCCTGAGTGAGCATGGGTCTTGCCCTACAGTCCCAAAGGTCAGGGGTCAGGGGTCAGGGCGCATTCTTTGGCCGGGGAGCAGCATTAGGAGATGCACAGAGCATTTCTCCCCCTCCCCCCGGGGGAGGGGCAACTAACCAGGACACGCAGGCCTCCCTGGACGCAGTGCCCGCTTCCTGGGGGTGGGGGGGGTCATCCCCAGCCGCACGCCAGGCGGCAGCGGGAGCTCAGGAGCCAGAGGGCAGAACTGTCACCTTCTCTGACTGTCCAAACAGGACCCAGAGGACTGTCCATCCGGCCAGGCTCCAAGAGAATCGAGTGGTGGTACCACCTACACCCCCCTCCAGAGGCGCCATGCACGGCACAGGATTCCAGACGTCACTCATCTCATTTGTAGCATGGACACCGCAAGACGCAGGAGAGACTTATATCCTGCAATTTTGGAAATTGGAACCTAATCCCATGTAAAGAGTTGAAATTCTTGTAATCGCATCTCCTGGCATAAAAGGAGAGCTTGCCCTAACCGGTGTGGCTCTCAGTGGATAGAGCATCGGCCTCTGGACTGAAGGGTCCCAGGTTCGATTCCGGTCAAGGGCATGTATCCTGGTTGTGGGCACATCCCTGTTGGGGGTGTGCAGGAAGCAGCTGATCAATGTCTCTCTTTTATCGATGTTTCTAACTCTCTATCCCTCTCCCTTCCTCTCTGTAAAAATTCAATAAAATATATTTTTAAAAAATAAAAATAATTTAAATAATTTAAAAAAAGAAAAAGGAAATGGAATACTTCAGGCTTTGGGGAAACAACCTGGGGATGATTTCGGCATTCCCGTGTGACTGTGGTCTGGGGGCCACAAAGCCAGGCCCAATCCTGTAGGTCGGCCCCCTACAGTGGCTACTGTGGAAGCAAACATTTGTGCAAACTGCCAGAAAGCATGCCGGGAGACAGGGGAGATTCGAGAAGATGCCTCCTCAGAGAGACGAGTTTTAAAAGGCACCCATCTAGGCAGACAGACGACAAAAAAGGATGCTCCATGTTGGGCCACGGGCCCTTTTCCCCTGAGCCAGGACTGAGTTCTGCCTAGCAGACACCAGCCCACCATTTTCCTGTTTTTAAAATATATATTTTTTCATATTTTTACAGAAAGGAAGCGAGAGGGATAGTTAGAAACATCAATGAGAGAGAAACATCGATCAGCTGCCTCCTGCACACCTCCTACTAGGGATGTTCCCGCAACCAAGGTACATGCCCTTGACCGGAATCGAACCTGGGACCCTTCAGTCCACAGGCAGACGCTCTGTCCACAAGCCACACCGGTTAGGGCCCAGCCATTATTCTTTAGACAAGAACCACTCTAGGTGGGCATTGGTGAATGATGGCACATGAGCCAGTGAACTTGACGCCAGCCAGCCTGTGTGCTCACAGAGAGGAAAGAAACTCACTCGGTGCCTTTTTCATAAACATCCATTAATTGTCCAATTATGGGTGAACGGCTCCAAAGTAAACCCCGCGGACTGGTTCTTCTGGCAAAAGCCTCCAATAATTTGGACCTAAAAATTTTCCGTCATCGTGGCCACTGGCACATAATCCCGTTAGTTAATATTCACGTCTCTGTGCTCCCGCGCTTACTGTGAATCTGCAATCTGAATCTGAAAATGCCCGCGGGCGGCGCTCGCTGCATGCTGGGAAATGTCCTCCGAGAAATGCCATGTGCGTGGGACCCGTCCTTTTCCCTCAGAGGCTGTCTCACCATCTCCTCGCGGGAGGGAGGACCCACCGGCATGGGCCTTTCAGTTCCACCAGGAAGCCTTCGCCCATGTCAGCGATGGGAGATTAAACACAGCAAATGTCAATCCCCGCCCCCGCCCCAATTAATGTCTACGTTTGCTGCAACTCCTATCAGAATCCCAGCAAGATTTTTATAGCCAGATTATTCGGAAAATGTATGTGGAAAGGCAAAGGAACGAGCATTACTAACAGTTTTTGAAGAAGAGTAAAACGGCTACTTGTACAGCTATAGGAATGACGATTCCATTGGTGGAATAACACATACAACCCAGAAACAGACTCACAAAACTATGTCAACTGACTTTTGACAAGTGCAGAAGGAATCCTAAAAAAATGAAGGTGGTCTTTTTCAAAAGTGGTGCAATTAGATACCCACAGGCACAAGGAAAGAAGGAAGAAGGGAGGGAGGGGGAGAGGGAGAGAGGAAGGGAGGAAAAGAGGGAGAGAGGGAGGTAGGAAGAGAGGAAGGGAGGGAGGGAGGGAGAGAGGGAGTGAGGGAAGGAGAAAATGAATCCCTACTTAAGTCTAAAGCCCTATATAAAAATGAACTCAAATGGATCATAAACTTAGATATAAAATGTAAGCTTGAGGCGGGAAGGGGCAGGAAGGAAAGGGGTGAGTCCATAACAGGACAGCATGAGGGATAGTGATGGAAATGCGGGGCATCTTGACGGCAAAGTAATTTTGCAAGACGTTCCCACTGTGGGGGGAAGGGGGGCAAAGAGTCCCTGGGATCCCTTCCTTTTAGTTCTGGCCTCTGCATGTGAATCCACAACCCCTTCGAACAAAGCATTTGACTTAAATAAGCACACACTCAGAATGCAATGCCTTTCAATACCATGATCCACAGTTGAGCTCAAAACAAGAGAGGAAGCCCGAATGCCAGGAGGGAAGGGAAGAAGGGGTGAGTGAAGCTGAGGCTGCACTTCCTGGAGGGAGCCCCGCTCAGCGCCTCAGACTGGGGGTCAGGAGGGTGTTCCCAGCCAGGGCTGGGGCTGAGGCTGCGTGCAGGACGGAGCCAGGAGCCCTGTTCACCTTCACAAAGCCTGAGCGAGGAGGCTGTCCCTGACTGCGAACAGAGGCAACAACTATTTTTTCCAGACGCAGATACACAGTCTGGGTGGGGGGCAGCTACACCACGCCCTGGGTGAAAGGGGAGGCCCCAGAAGGAGTCTGAACCCCGATCCCGTGTCACACAGAAGTGTGAAGTCGCCCTAACTGCTTTGGCTCAGTGGATAGAGCGTCAGCCTGCGGACTGGGGGGGTCCCAGGTTCGATTCCGGTCACTTGGTTCCAGTGGAAGGCGTGCAGGAGGCGGCTGATGGATGTTTCTCTCTCATCGATGTTTCTGACTCTCTATCCCTCTCCCTTCCTCTCTGTAAAAAAGAAAATCAATAAAATATATATATTTTTTTAAAAAGTGTGAAGTCTAACAGTTTAAACTAGCCTCCCACACAAAAATCTAAACTGAAACACCAACAGTGAACTAACCTAGAGCAAACCCTGTAGGGCCCCTGGAATCAGCCAATTCAAAGCCACCACTGAGACTCTCACCGGTCACAACTCCACTGAGGATGCCTTCTGAGCCGAGCTGATTCAAGAACACGGATTCTCCTTCAGAGAACTGAGACTGGAACAAATCAACTGAACTGTCCAAAAGACATGAATTCTCCCCTGGCTGGTGTGGCTCAGTGGACTGGGCATCGCTCTGTGCACCAAAAGGTTGCCAGTTCAAGTCCGGTCAGGGCACATGCTTGGGTTGTGGGCTCGATCCCCAATAGGGGACATACAGGAGGCAGCCAAATGATGTTTCTCTCTCTCTCCTTCCCTTCCTCTTTCTCTAAAAACAATAAAAATAAAAATCAATAAATTTTTTAATAAGGAAATAAATTGTGTAACTTGAAAGCTATAGGAGTGTTGAGGGGGAAAGGTGAGGAAATGGCTGGGATGGACAGGGGGAGGGCTGCTAGGCTGGGGCATGGGCTAACTCAGTCTGAAGGCAGCCTCGGGGGTGGGGACAGCGCCAGGGAGAGGATGTGACATGGAGGGAGACGGTCATCCCACACCTGGTCATGGGTGACCCCCTGGGTCTGCAGTTGGCAACCGTGTGAGTCTGCTCCAACAGAGGATTCCAATTACAGACAACGCCCAGGAACACGGCCTCTACCGTTAGGGTGACCACATCAGAAGCACCCCCGTGCCCACCTGCGGCCCAGGAACGGGAAGCAGATGTCCCGTCGCACATGTCCGTGCTTCCTTCCTCAGAAGGCCTCCCCCGAGGCCTCTCAGGGCTGACCCGACGCCGGCCCTCCTGTGAGTCCGAGTGTGGGTCGTCCCTCCATGAAAGGTGAAACGAATCTCCGGGAGATGGGACACCACCAGGTGGCCCGGAAAAATCAGACACCAGCCCGACCATTACCCTTTGGACAGGGGCCACGCTAGGCGGGCATGGGCGAATTACGGCACGCGAGCAAATGAACCTGACGCCAGCCAGCTGGTGTCCTCACAGACAGGCAAGACACTCGTTGGGCTTGTGGTGCCTTTTTCAATTAAACGCACTGGGGTGACGATGGTTAACAGGGTCATATAATTTTCAAGTGTACACTACTATGGCACACGCTCTGTACATGCATTAGGTAGCCACCACCCATAGTCAACTCGCAACTCGTCTCCTATCTTGGTGCCTTTTATATATATATATATATATATATATATATATATATATATATATATATATATATATATATTATTGATTTTTACAGAGAGGAAGGGAGAGTGATAGAGCGCTAGAAACATCGATGAGAGAGAGAGACATGGATCAGCTGCCTGCACTCCCCCTACTGGAAATGTGCCTGCAACCAAGGTACATGCCCCCGACCGGAATCGAACCCGGGACCCTTCAGTCCGCAGGCTGACGCTCTATCCACTGAGCCAAACCGGTTTCTACTGTCTTGTTGCCTTTTTAAGAAACATCCATGTGTACTCCAAAGATGTGTGAAAGGCTCCCCAGTAATCCCAATGGACTTGATTCTTCTGGCAAAATCACTCGATTTGAATCTAAAATTTTCCATCATCTTGGCTCCTACCATATAATTCCATTCATTAAAATTTGCTGCTTTGCCAAAACCGGTTTGGCTCAGGGGATAGAGCATCGGCCTGCGGACTGAAGGGTCCCAGGTTCGATTCCAGTCAAGGGCACATACCTTGGTTGAGGGCACATCCCCAGTGGGGGGCGTGCAGGAGGCAGCTGATCGATGTTTCTCTCTGATCAATGTTTCTGACTCTCTATCCCTCTCCTTCTCTGTAAAAAAAATCAATAATATATATATATAAATTGCTTCTTTGAGCTCCTGAATGTAGTATGAATTTGAAAATGCCCACCGGGTGGGTCTCCAGCTTGCAAGAGCCATCGGCATTGGCATTGGCTTTGGAAAAGTTCCCATAGTTCAGTTCCCCAGCCCGGAGCCACCGAGAGCAGCGGCCTCAGCCCCGGCTGCGGGCTGGAGTCACCTAGTCCTCAGAGCCCTTCCTCTCCATCCATCAGATTCCCTGGCTTTTACCTTTATGCATTTAACACATCCAGAGGCCACGATCACACACATCCCACGTGCTCCATTCACATGTGTGGCCCGCATCTGTGGACCCAGCCGCTGTGCATGTGGAGGTCAAGGTGCTCGGGGTCGAGGGACAGAGGAGGGAGGGGACGGGCCAGGCACTCACCAGTCCGTGGCAGGAACTCAGGGCGGCGGTCCCGACGCCGGTGCCCCCCCGCAGGACGGTGCCCCGGAGGTGGCAGGGGGGCGCGGAGGAGGCGGCCATCTTCACGCGGGACAGGTTCCCGAACCGCCTCTCCACGATGTAGCTTTGGGAAAGGAAGTCCCGGTTGAGCGTCAGGTTGAACAGCAGGTCCTCCTCCTCGTGGGAGATGCGGTAGTACACCCAGTCCTCGGGGCCCCCCAGGTGCCTCTTCCGCCGGCCGCTGGCGAAGGGCGGGTGCAAGCCGTAGGACAGGAAGTGCCCCTGGGCGTCCACGCGCACCGGTGCCACCACGTGGTATTCTGGCAGGGCCTTGATGAAATGCTCTGGGGAAAAGAAGACAGAATAAAACTGAGATCCAAGGCCAATGCTCTCCCTTTGAAACCGGAATTTTGGCTTGCTGACTGCAAGACTCCACTCTTGAAGTTTCGAGATCCTTCCCATCATGCAAATAAATACTATCAACATTAAATTCCCCGAACAGCCGAAACCGGTGTGGCTCAGTGGATGGAGAGTCAGCCTGCAAACTGAAGGGTCCCAGGTTCGATTCCGGTCAAGAGCATGGACCTTGGTGGCAGGCACATCCCCAGTAGGGAGTGTGCAGGAGGCAGCTGATCAATGTTTCTCTCTCATCGATGTTTCTAACTCTCTATCTCTCTCCCTTCCTCTCTGTAAAAAATCAATAAAATATATTTTTTTAAAAAATTCCCTGAACAACTGACACGGGCTCCCGCCGCGATGGCGTGACCACAGAAGCTGACACTAGGGTGCAGCTCTGGCTGGCAGATGTCTCACCAGAGACGAATTAAGGCCGAATGGATGCATGAGGGAGACTTTTAGGAGGAAGGCAAGATCAGCATGCCGAACGTGAGCGTTTCAAGTCTAGAGCTCATTAACACAGACTCTATTCGTCCATTAATACGGACAGTGGTGCCTCACTGTCGAGGGAGGGGTTTAAGCACCTTGCGAAGGTCCTGGTAAGTCAGGTGGAGGAACAAAATGCAAACGCACAGCAACCTCATATGCACTCGGACGACCCTCACATCTGTGTGAGTCCACACAGCACAAGTGGTCCATAAGGGAGCTCACAGGATCTGGGGTGTTTCTTTTTTATTTTTTAAAAATATACAGCATCTGTGAGGACGCGAGGCTTGGCTGCGAGATGTGAAGACCGCCACTTGAGCAATGCGACCCAGGACCACTCACTCCTCCCACCACAGCAGCAGGGCACCTGGACTTCCTCACGCAGACCCGCCTCCGCTCCCTCACCTTGATGCCGGCGGATAACAGGCCTCTATTCGGGAGTCACTGTCGCTATGGATTACAGACTACTTAAAGGGAGCCACTAACAGTAAGACAAACTAATGTTTTTATTAGTTTACATATTTATATATTAAAATGGATAAAAAGAAAACAAAAGCAGTCAGGAAGGAAGGGGAGGGAGGGAGCGTCCTGGCCGCTCGCAGCTGTTCTTGCACTGCCTAACGTATATGCCTTTGTTCAAGTCATTTCTCCAACTGCTTCCTATGTTGTCCACATTCTCTCTTTTTTAAAAAAAATATATCTTATTGATTTTTTTACAGAGAGGAAGGGAGAGGGATAGAGAATTAGAAACATCGATGAGAGAGAGACATCGATCAGCTGCCTCCTGCACACCCCTCACTGGGGATGTGTCCCCCACCAAGGTACATGCCCTTGACTGGAACCGAACCTGGGACCCCTGAGTGCCCAGGCCGACACTCTATCCGCTGAGCCACACCGGTTTCGGCTGTTCACACTCTCTCAATATCCCATTCATTCCTGTTTATGCTTTGAAGTCCCAACTCCGATCCTCGCTCTTCTGTCTGCTGATGTCCCTGGTTGAGGTTCTCTCTGCCTCCTCTCAGCCCCATGTCCTCGCTTCCTGTAGCTCCCGGAACAGAAGTCCCAGAAGTCCCGTTCACAAAGCTTTTTGTTCAGTAACCAGTTAGTCCCCGCCAGCATGGATGGAGCAGTGCACACGTTGGCAGCTGGTAAGTTAAAAGAACAGGACCTGCTGAGGTTCCATGATGCAAGCAAGACCTTTCCCCCAGACAGCTGCCTTCAAACACACTTTATAGCGAGGTCCCTCTCCCTCTGCCTTGGATAAAATCTGGGGCAGAGCATAGCATTTCCCTTTCGGTGCTACCAAACAGTCTCAGTTTTAGGTGTAACATCTCCAAACCCATTTATTCAACAGCAGCTGGGAGCAACAGACCACGCTGTGACACGGGCAGATCTCCCAAGCAGCGCTCCATGAAAATATAAGACAAAATGAGTTCATGCCGAACCATGTACATTTGTGGAAACTATGTGCACACAGACACAACCCTGCAAAGCCGGCCAGGGCATGCGCAAACAAAAAAGTACATGTGGAACCCATTAAAACGGTTCTCCGGAGGAAGAATGGAAGTGGGGAGTGGGGGGAAGTGCATAAATAAAGCAGGAAAGGGTTTGCACAAATTAGCGAAGCTACCGAGCCAGGAACCCAGGGTCAAACTGACTCGGTCCTCTGCCCCGCCCGCTCCCACAGGGACCAGCTGGGCTCTTCGGGATCCATCAGAGCGCACACCCTTCCAAGCTCAGAGCTCCGAGGAGGGAAAGCCAGGGTGGGTGGGGCGGTGGAGGCGGCTCCTGTGGGTAAGTGTCCTGTGTCCTCGCCTCTTCTGCTGCTTGCGGCGGGGTCTCTGACTCCCCCAGGGTTAGAGCAGAGGGGGTGGGGTGAGGGGCAGAAGAGTCTTATTCGGCTGAGAACAGCATCATGCAGTGTCCCTGTCCGTGGCCAACGTCCACACACCAACTCCCTTTCTCAGGAGCGGACCTTGCGTCCTTAGACAAAAGTCTTGTCTCTGAAGATAAACTCAAAGTATTAAACATGATTTTAAAAAATATATATTTTAGCCGAAACCGGTTTGGCTCAGTGGAGAGAGCGTCGGCCTGTGGACTGATGGGTCCCAGGTTCAATTCTGGTCAAGGGCACATGCCTGGGTTGTGTGCTCGATCCCCAGTAGGGGGCATGCAGAAGGCAGCCAATCAATGATTCTCTCTCATCATGGATGTTTCTAACTCTCTATCCTCTATCCCTCTCCCTTTCTCTCTGAAATCAATAAAAATATATATAAAAATATATATATATTGATTTTTCACAGAGAGGAAGGTAGAGGGATAGAGGATAGAGAGTTAGAAACATCTATCAGCTAGCTGCCTACTGAACACCCCCTGACACGGGGATGCGCCCACAACCAAGGTACATGCCCCTGACAGGAATCGAACCCGGGACCCTTCAGTCCGCAGGCCGAGGCTCTCTATCCAAGGAGCCAAACCGGTTTTGGCTAAACATGATTTTCTTAAAAGTATCAATGAAAAGCTACACCTATTTCCCAAAGAATACACGAGCAAACAAATATTACAGCTTTTGACCAAGTTGCCTTTAGCCTAATATGTTTCTTAAAGAGCCAGAATAGGGAAGCTGCCCAATAATGTAAGGATCGTTCCTGCAGCCATTCAACGAGCACTTGCTATGAGCCAGGGACCCCTTGATACAGAGTGTTACCCCCAGATCACGAAGGAGCTGAGTCTAAGGGAGAGCGCGGAGCCAACACGCGACAGAACTTGGACTGAGGCCTTGCCCTTGCTATTTCCCAATCGTGTTCTTGCCGCAGAACTGCGTGTACACATGTGCAGCTGCGCCTGGCCGAGACTCGAACGGAGGAGAGTGACCGCCCCGGTGAGGGTGACCTCCCGAGCGGAGAGCTGCCTGGCTTCTTTAAAGGCCCCGCTCTGCTTAGCCATCAGCAGGACTAACAGCTGCCTCTGCTGAGCAGAGACAGGAGGTCAGAATCCTCTTACAGCAAAGCCACGTCACCCACAGGAACACAGTCTAGCTAATGTGGGGGCGTCTGGTTTGCCCCCAGCATGGGAACGATGTCTCCCTCCTGGGGGGGGGGGGTGCCATCCACTGTATTAACAAGGCGAATGGATTCAGAACAAGGTCTGGCCAGAAGCCCTCACTGGCTATTATTGATATTTTTTAAATATATTTTATTGATTTTTTTCAGAGAGGAAAGGAGAGAGATAGAGAGTTAGAAACATTGATGAGAGAGAAACATCGACCAGCTGCCTCCTACATGCTCCCCACTGAGGACGTGCCCGCACCAAGGTACACGCCCCTGACCAGACTCGAACCTGGGACCTTTCAATCCACAGACCGACGTTCTATCCACTGAGCCAAACCAGTTTTGGCGCTATTATTGGTATTAAAGACACTGGTTGACTGTCACTGGTTTGTAAAATGAAGTAGCTACACCTTGGCCAACAGAAAGCAGAGTTCAGAGGGAATGCAATAGGGATGGAGAAATGAGGTGTCAGGAAATGGTCCCAGGTCCTAACTCTTACCATTTCTTTTCTTTTAAATATATTTTATTGATTTTTTACAGAGAGGAAGGGAGAGGGATAGTTAGAAACATGGATGAGAGAGACATCGACCAGCTGCCTCCTGCACACCCCCTACTGGGGATGTGCCCGCCACCAAGGCACATGCCCTTGACCGGAATCGAACCTGGGGCCTTTCAGTCCACAGGCCGACGCTCTATCCACTGTACCCTTTCTTCAGTCAAGCACCGCATTAAGACAACACCGACCTGGTCTGGTCTCATGCTCAGATTCCACGGGGAAGGGATTATGAATGGTGTCCCCTGTCTTGGCTTCCATGCTCACCGCTTTAAAAACAGTAACACGCGTGAGCGTGTGTGCTGGGCGGGCTGGCCCCAGAGCCCACCCTCCCATCCAACCCGAGGGCTCCCCGAGGGCCCGCTGCTGAGCCCCCGCCTGGACCTGAGAGGAGGCTGAGCCACACCCTGAGGGCATCCCGGCCCACCCTGGGGTTTATGAAAACAAATTCCTCAACACTCCGACTGCCCGGTTTAAAATTCAGCTTGAAACCACAAATGCTGATTCTGATGAGAAGCTGTGAGGGAGGCCGCTGGCACTTTTGAAAAGAGAACACGCCCAGGGGTCTCCTGGCCTCTCTGCTCAGAAAGGAGGGATCGAGGGGAGACAGTGTGCACCTGCCCGTTTTTGCAAGCACTAGGTGAAGTCTGCGGTTACTCTTCGTATGCATTTCCATCTTAGAGAGCGACTGGATTTCTAAGAGTCCTTACTGGAAAGGGCAGAGACATTCCCGTGAGGGAAGTTTATTTTGGTAATCACCCGCCGCAGATGGCTATCAGCTTTCCGCCGTATTTTTACTCTGGAAACAAAGCCACGCGTGTGGACATGTGGAGAGCTGTGTTGGTCCCTGCACAGCTGTACCATACAGGAGGCCGGATCTGCTCACCAGCCGGCGATTAACCCGCACAGCGTCCCTGCTCATTACTGTTAACTCACAAAACACCAAAACTGTCAAGTCTCTTCCTACACTAAGAAAATGTCTGGAACGGGAAATTTTAGGGGTGAAAAAGGCAGATTAAGGAAATTTTAGAAATCCAGGGGCCACAGAAGAAGCACAGGCTTCAGAGCAGCAGAAGGTGCATTTCCATAGAATGAGGGAGCTGGGAACAGCAAAAGGCCTAGATTTACAAAATACAGTGGCACCTCGAGATACGAGTTTAATTCGTTCCGTAACCTTGAGGCGTGGGAAACTATGAGACGCTCGAGTCGCGGTAAACTGGTGGGTCGTGTGCAGCCGGCCAATCCGTGCGATTACTCCTATCTCAGATGTTGCTGGTATTTCAAAGCAAAAATCACTCGCTCAATGGCTCGTATCTCAAAAAAATCATATGTTAGGGCACTCGTATCTCGAGGTGCCACTGTAAAGGGAAGGAAGCCCCTCATCCAGGAGGAGGAGGAGGAGAAAGCCCAGAGGGACTAGGAAAACATTAAGGAAGTGGGGGGATGGGAGGGAGGAGAAACTCACATGTCCCATGTGAGGTTGACCTTTGAGCTCAGAAGTTACCGTGGTAACCAATCCAAGGGGATAGTGACCAATCAGAGGGATTGTCAAGGCACCAAGATCTGCAGCCTGTCTAAGCAGCAGAGAAAAGGAACTCAAGGGGGACCCTTTCCCCTCCCTATGGGGGAGTCTGTGCTGTGAGACTCTTTCCCCTCCCTATATGGGAGTCTGTATTTGTCCTGTCTAATAAAGAGGGAATATGCTAATTAACCCTCATGCCCCTGAAAAGATGGTGGCGCCCACAGCCAACAAGGAGGGAACATTCGCATTGACTGCCACACCCTCAAAGATGGTGGCACCCAGTCCGCTCAGCCCTGCCAGGGTAGCAAGCATGCAGCAAGGCCGAGACTGCCTGTGGAGCCCCCCAGTCCTCTCAGCCCCCCAGCCGCCCAGGGCTGCCCAAGGCTCAGGTAACCAGGGTTGGCCGAGGCTTACGCTGCCAGCAGTGGCAGCAGCAGAGGTGTGATGGGGGCATCGCCTTCCCCTGATCGCCAGGGCGCCTTCTACCCCTGAGGGGTCCTGGACTGTGAGAGGGGGCAGGCTGGGCTGAGGGACCCCACACACACACCTTCCAGTGCATGAGTTTTCATGCACAGGGCCTCTAGTTCTTTAATAAATTTCCACCTTCACTGTACCACCTTCTGTCCGTGGATTCATTCTTAGACTCCGGCGGACAAAGAATCCAGGACATCTTTTTTGCTCAGCCCAAAAATTCTGTTTCCATGTCCAAAACCACTTTCTCCACGCCCAATTTAGTTTTGGCAAAAGAGTCTGAGTGCATGCTCTTAACGTTTGTGTTGAAACACGGCAACGCTCCCAGCGTTCCCACACACGTGTGTGCAGCCCGGAGCACATCTGTAACATGGGGTCAACTGCCTGCCCCACTGACTTCATGGAGCTCTCCGGAGAAAGAGAGGCCACAGGAGTGGCCAGGGACTGGGAAACAGTCCAGGGAACAGCAGACCCAAGCGGGCAGCATTGACTGTAGAAGAGGGTTGTGAGCAAGAGGAGTATTTCCGGTTGTTCTGATCCTCGGTGGGGACCCTGTGACAGTCACTGCACAACTGAGCCACGTGGAAAGTCTGCTGAGCCATTTGCCAATCTGCCGGGTTCTGGTCCCGGGAAGGGCTGGACGGAGCTCTGCCCTCCCTCCTCCGACTAAAATCCTGCCTCTGCCCGGCCCTTAGCCTAGGAAGAACCTTCCTGGCTACCCAGGGTCTGAGTGAGTTTCCAACTGTGGGACTCTTCCCCTCTTTGGTGAAAAACAATGGGTGCTCAATGGCTACATATGACTGACTCACAGACCACCACCTAGACCGCCCAGGCCTCACCTGGGAAAACCAGAAGGAGGGGAGAAGTGATAACTAGAGGAATCTGCAAGTGTCAGTGATCAGAACGTGGGTGCAGTTCTCCACACTGTCGTCGGCGCTGCAGTGGGAGTGCAGGGAGACGGGCTAAGGGTGAGGCAGGAGGCAGCGCCCGGGGGAGCAAACCCAGGCCCTGCTGCTTCCAGGACGCTGGGCACGTCCCGCTCCGAGTGGTCGCCCTCTCAGCTCAGGCCCCAATGGCGCGCTGCTCAGAAATGCCTCCTTTGGCTAAAATGCGGATTAAGGACAACTATGGAGGTGAAAAGGGCTGTTAAAATCCGAAATTATTTTTTTTAACATCTTAATTGATTTTTTACAGAGAGGAAGGGAGAGGGAGTTAGAAACATCGATGAGAGAGACATCGACCAGCCGCCTCCTGCACGCCCCCTACCGGGGATGTGCCCTTGACCGGAATCGAACCCGGGACCCTTCCGTCCGAAGGCCAATGCTCTATCCATCGAGCCACACCGGTTTCAGTGGAAATTATTGTTAAAACCTAAAGTACGCGTGCATCACTAATCAGCTCGGAGCACTGGACAGCTGTCCGCCTGCCACACACTCTCCGTGCACAGCTCTCCAGGTGGCCGGGAGGACCACCAGCTCCCAGGGTCCGGGGGAGAGGCAAGGCCTGGGGCGACCTCCAGACGCAGCCAGCCCCAGCCCCAGCCCCCCAGCCCGGAGTGTGCGTCTCAGAGCCCAGCCAGCCCAGCTCCCCGTTTGTTTGTGCTGCCGCCCCGGGGCCTCTCCACAAAGGAGCTGTTCTGCAAAGAACAACAAACGCTGCTCTTTCAGGCTGGTGGGGGGGGGGGGAGATGGTATCAGGCCGTTTACACAGGCGGTGCTGGCGGCCTGACATCTGAGCCCAGCGTGCGGGCTGCGGGCCATGGGCTGCGGGCTGCGGCCAGGGAAGCTCCGGGAGGGACTGGCTGCGGCTCCTGACCCCGTGCCGACCCCTCGGCAGGGGAGCTCCCCCAGCTTGGACTCTGGGATGCCAGCAGAAACTAGGGGGGGGGCTGGGGGGGGGCTGGGGGGGTGCCGGGGGGGTGCCCCGGGCGGCCTTGGGACCCGGGGCTCGGAAGCTGTGGAGTCTCCCGGGACCGGAGCACCATGAGCACACACAGGGCTTCAGGGATGCCGGCCCGGGCTCTGTGCCGTGCCCGCCTGTGTGTGCCGTGCCCGCCTGTGTGCACTGTTCCCATGTGTGTGTGCTGTCCCCCACATGCGTGCGTTGTCCTTGCATGTGTGCGCTGTACCCGCCTGTGTGCACTGTTCCCATGTGTGTGTGCTGTGCCCGCATGTGCGTGCTGTGTGTGCTGTCCCCACGTGTGAGCTGTTCCCATGTGTGTGCTATCCCCCACATGTGTGCACGTTGTCCTAGCATGTGTGCGCTGTGCCCGCCTGTGTACACTGTTCCCGTGTGTGTGCTGTTCCAATGTGTGTGTGCTGTGCCCGCATGCTGTCCCCACATGTGTGCTCTGCCCGCCTGTGTGCCTGTGCCCACATGTGCACACTGTCCCCAGCCCGGCCGCTGGGCAAAGCTGCTGGACGGCCGAAGGCCAGCCTGGGGCAGGCTCCCGGGGTCCAGACCTCCCCTAGCTAGGCCCACCAGCTCCCCACGCTTTGGTGCCTGTGAGACGGAGACAGTGCCGAGGTTGTGGCACCAGGAGGCGGGGTGGCCTAGCCCTGCTGGTGCCCAGAGCCCTCTCCTCTGTTCGCCCCGCCACCACCAACTCACTCCCTGCCAACCAGGAGAGAGTCCCCGGCCCGCAGGTCCAATAAGCCAACCGGGGCAGCAGGAGCGGCCTCCAGGGCTGTGAGGTCCACAGGTCAGAGACCCAAGGACGGCCACCCCCAGGAAGGTCCCTCCCAGCTGCCCAGCGCCTTGCAGGGCATCGGGGCTTCCGAGGTGCCGCCAGAGGCGCAGCCCTGTGGCCAGGCAGGTGGGGCGGAGCAAGGTGGACCCTTAGAGCTGACGTTTCCCCCCAAAAAAGAACAGTTATTTGCAAACCCAGCTCCACATCTTTCCAGGAAACCCAAACACAGCAGGCGCGGCGGGATCGCACCTCCCTCCCTCCCTCCCTCCCTCCTCCGGGGTTCAGGGAGCAGCAGCGCCTGGGGCCAGCTGGGACCTTCAGGGGAAGCCACTAGCCCGGTGCAGAGCCCGTCTGAAAACTGGGGGGCGCTGAACCAGCGGCTGCGGGGGACAGGAAGGCATCCTCACCCCCCAACGCTGGCGCCCCAGAACCCCTGGTTCCCCAGCTCCGGGAGCGGCGGGTCTCCTTACAACTCGGCCGAGCTCGGCGCGGCGCGTGGGGGGAAGGGAGAGGGAGCCCCCCAACTCCTCGCCCCCCAATTCCTCGCCCCCAACTCCCCGCCCCGGGGTGTCGGCGGGAAGGAAGGACAGCCACCCACCTTGCCTGCGGTCGCGGAAGCGCACCTGGCCGGGCTGCGCGGCGCCCCCCGGGCCCCCGAGGCTGAGCAGCTGGGCCAGCAGCCAGAGGCGCGCCCCGAGCCGGCTCCCCGGGGCGCCCGGCATGGTGCGGCCGTGGGCGCTCAGCTGGAGGGGCTGCTGCCGCCGCGGCCCCGCGGGGAGACGCCGGCGCGCATGGCCCGGGACGGGGACCGGGAACGGGGGACGCGGGGCGAGCAGCGGCGCCTTCTCCCGGGAAAGGGGGCCAGGGACCCGGACCCCCGCCCCGCCCGCCGCCAGACCGGGGAGTGCGGGCCGCTGACAGCGTCGCCGGGCGCGGGGCGGGCCTCGCCGGCCTGGGAGGGCGCAGCCCACCGCGTCCCACCCCCTCCGCCCCCGTCCCCGCCCCGCGCCCGCCGCGCTCCGCGCCTCTTCCTGCGGGGCTCCCTCCCCGCGCCCCGCCCCGCCCCGCGCCCCGCCGGCCGGCCAAATAGGGGAGCCCCTCGCGCGCCGCCCGGGGCGGGACTCCGAGAGGCGCACCCCATCCCCGCCGCCGGGCCAGCCCCGCGCGCGCCGCGCCCCGGCACCGGCGGAGGAGGGGAGCGCGGAGACGGACCGCCCGCGCCCCCGCCCCGCCCCGCGCCCGCTCACTGCTGCCCCCTGTCCCGATCCCGAACTTTCCCCAGCGCCCGCCCTCCACCGAGGGTCCTTGGCGGGGCGCACATTTCTGGGGTTCCCGGGGCGGGAAAGTCATGGGTAACTTCTCTCTCTCCAAGTCGCCGGGAGGGGGACGGGCTGCGCGCCTCTGCCCGCTGGACCTGGGCCGGGGCCCGTCCGGCCGCAGGAGGGGAGGGGACCACGGGATGGGAGGCTGCAGGTCTCTCTGGGGCTCCTGCCTCCTCACCCACCCTTGCAGCCCGCCTCCAGCCTCCCCAGGGCGCACCAGGAGCGGGAGAGGAGAGGGGAGGGGTTGGAGGGGAGGTGAACCAGCCCCATGAGGTGGGGGGCTCTCTCAGGGCGTCCCAACAGGCTGCCTGCCGGGAGAGGGGTGGCCTTCAGAGGCTGAGGAGGCTTCAGACCACAGAGAGAATGCCACCCACCGGGGAGCTGGGGCCAGGCTTCCAGAGAATTCGCTTGGAGAAGCCGGCCAAGGGTTTGCACCTGCGGCTGCCACCAGGCCCTGCCTCCCTTCCCCAGGAATGTGGCCCCGCGTGGGCCCTGCGTGGCGCCCAGCCAACCACCTGTGTGCAGCCAGAGGTTGGGGGGCTCAGCTCGTCCAACCAGAAAGGGACTAGTTACCTTGATTTTAGTGGGGCGGGGGGCGGGGGTGGGGGGCTGAGAGGGGCAGCCAGTTCAAAGCAGTGACCCTCCGTGCAGGGTGGTCCTCAGAGGCCTGGAAGGAGAGGCTGCAGGACTTCATGCTGGACACAGACGCACCCTGCACTTCGGGGGGGGGGGGGTGTTAGCTCCCCAAAGTCCCATCGGCTTGGCAGCTTCAGACCCCACACAGGTAGCACCTTCTGGTTCCGGAGGTCAGACCTCGGAGACGGGGCTGGCTGGGCTAAAACCCAGGGGATGTTAGCATGGCGCTCCTTCCGGAGACGCTGGGAGAATCCCTTTTCTCGCCCGTTCCATCTCCTAGAGGGGCTGCCTGCGTTCATGGCGCATGGCCCTGGTCCCTCATTGTCAAAACCAGCAATGGGCCGAACCAGTGAGGCTCAGTGGATAGAGCGTCGGCCTGCAGACTGAGAGGTCCCAGGTTCCATTCTGGTCAAGGGCATGTACCTTGGTTGGGGGCACATTCCCAGTGGGGGGCGTGCAAGAGGCAGCTGATTGATGTTTCTCTCATCGATGTTTCTGACTCTCTATCCCTCTCCCTTCCTCTCTGTAAAAAATCAATAAAAAAATATATTAAAAAAAAAAAGAAACACAGCCATGGCCTGTTGAGCCTTTTCTGTCACATCTCCCCTCCACGCCCTCACTATCTCTTTGCCCTCCCTTTCCACTCATAAGGACCCCTGTGGTTGCCCTGGCCACCAGGACCCAGGAGTCTGATCTCCTGGTCAGGGACGAAATGCATCCTCGTAAAGTGAGCGGGCCCGCACCCTGAATGCCACCGGCGCCCTCACTCCCCAGCGTGTAACGGGACGTCTTATGGGGTGTCATGGTGGGCCGGGCACGGAACAGCTGGCTGGGGAAGGCGGGGAAATGGGTCGGGCAGGACCTCAGAACGCTGTGCCACCGACAGGCTTCCATGAGAAGCACGGCGTCAGCCTGTGAAATCGTTGCCAGCGGTGCCCGGTACCGCCCGGAATGTCGGAGTGGAGCGAGGCAGCAGCCGGCAAACGGAACCTGAGGCAGAGGCTACAAAGCGCCTGGCCTTCTCCTTTCCAGAGGCCGGGAAAGTCAAAGGGAACCTGAAAGGCGATTCCAGATGAAAGGAGACCCGAGAGATAGGACCGCCAAAGGCGGGGGCTCAGCGCTGAATCGGGCCCTTTGTCCCCCAGGGCATCGCTGGGACAATTGGGTTGAAACTTGAAAGGGGCGAGGGGATGGCCTGGCCCCCCGGGCTCCCTGCCAGTCCCATGGCGAGGCTGGGGTTCGTGGAAACCCGTCCGTGTCGGTTAGAGATACACGTGACAGTGTTCTCGGAGCGGTGGGCCATCTGGTCGACAAGTTACTCTCAAATGATGCAGAACACACCACGTTCTTTTGCTTCTTCACTTCATCCCAACTTTTGTTTTCTAGCTTCATTCCAGCTTTGCTGTAAGCTTGAGAGGGTTTCTAAATTTTACAAAATCATCAAGTGCAACAGTTTGTTCTCAGCTTTAAAACGATTGGACAGGCGGTGGAGGTGCTATAGGACCGGAAACCAGAGCGGCTCGATCCTGAGAAGTCAGCAGACAGGGAAGGCTCCCTGGGGGTCTCAGACCTCTGTGGCTGACCACTGTGGGTGTCGCTGTGATCAGACACCGGTCTATGCTGGTCCTGGGCCCCGGGACCACCAGTGCCTTTATCTCAGGCTGCCTTAAAGGTTGAGTCTGCATTTAGGAAGAAAGAGTGTGTCTACTGTTCCCAAGGAGAGGAAGAAACTGGGGTGGAAAAGCATCAGGGAAACTGAGAGCTACTGCCGGAGCAAAAAAGAGAATACTTCACTCATTCAGTCAGCACTATTTATTGGCTGCCTGCTGCATCCACACATTAGGAAGGCAGCAAGGATAACAGTCAAAATCTCTTTCCTGCGCTTGCATAGGCTCTGGAGTGTGGGAGCCCCTTTCCACATCCCGCGTGATTCAGGGTCTCTGTTCAGGGTTCGGGTTCTGGAGGAGGCAGCACGCAAATGAAGAGAGAGACTAGAAAAGCATTAATTTGGAGATATTGGGGGGCCAGGCGGGAGCCTTCCTCTAGTGGAAAGACTACCCCTTGCTTTGGCCTTTTTCTCCCTTTTATTGAGACTCTGGGACACACCATGGCCTTTAGGCGGGAAATTCCAAGAACAGAAATGTACAGGAGACAAACAGGTGGAGGCTGCTTCAGCGAACAATGTCTCCACTGAACAGTGAGGGGTGAGCGCTGACCTTTCAGAGCAGTTAAGGTGGACCAGCCTGCTGGCCTCCTGAGTGAGATCACATCTCTCTATGAGTGAGACCATGTTTGGTTTCTGGCACTGGAGTGTGTGGGAGACAGAGGAACAGAGAGAAACAAACAAGTAAACATACAATAAGTGAGGCGGTGATAAGAGCAGTGGAGAGCAGGCTAAGGACAGGGAGGACTGGGAGGGCAAGCTCCCGTTTTACAGACGGGGGTTACTTTTAAGGGGTGATTCCCTAGCTCAAACTAGAGGCAAGGGCAGGAAAGAGTCCTGGTTCCACCTACTCAACTGATAGAAGGAAAAAGAGAGAGAGAGAGAGAAAGAGAGAGAGAGAATGCTAAATCCACTCACTAGGTGATGCAGCTCAACCTTTGTCCATGAAACCCACCCTGATTAGAGATTCTGTCTTGGAAGGTGGTGTCGGGAAGGGGTGAGAGTAAAAGCAATGCCCACAACCCTAGTTTACTCCACTCTGTATATCTTCTCTGCCCACGGGGCTCCACCAGAGCCTGGGAGCAGCCCGGCTGGGGTTCCCCTCCTCGAGGAGCAGACCGGCTGAGTGGCCGGGGTCCCGCCAGGGCCCTGATATTCCTCTCTGCTCTCTGGTGCCCTCCTGGGGGCGCTGAGAGCAGAACGGCAGCTGGGCCCCGAGAAACTCTGAAGGGGTAAAGGAGATCCATTCAGGTCGCAAACAGAATACATCATAACAGCACCCACTCTTCTCTTAGCACCGTTGAGGTGTAATAGGCACGCAATACACTGCACGTGTTGAAAGTTACAATTTTATGTGTTGACATATAGACACAGTGATATCATTACAATAGTGTGTCTATGCGTGTGTGTGTGTGTGTGTGTCTCCAACCAGAACTTCCCTCCTGCCCCTCCCGGCATCACCCCAACCACTGGTCGTCCCTGTCCTGCTGTCTGTCACAGGAGAGGAGTTAGCATTTCCAGAACGTCCTGTAGATAGAGTCCTATCGCACGTACTCGCTTTTTTTTTCTTTTTAAATGTACTTTATTGATTTTTCACAGAGAAAAAGGGAGAGGGATAGAGAGTTAGAAACATCAATGAAAGAGAGACATCGGTCAGCTGTTTCCTGCATGCCCGCAACCCAGGTACATGCCCTTGACCGGAACTGAACCTGGAATCCTTTCAGTCCGCAGGCTGACGCTCTATCCACTGAGCCACACCGGTTTTGGCCATACTCGCTTTTGTCTGCCTCCTTTCCCTCAGCAGCAGCATCTGCGATCCACGGGTGCTTTGTCCACCCTTTGCTCCTTCTCACTTCTGCGTAGTCTTCTACTGCGTAGATCCACCCCAGTCGGGCTCTTCATTCACCTTGACCCTGATTTCTCTGCTGACCACGAGAAACTGAGGGAGAGAAAACTTGGACGCGCAGCCTCCGTCTCGTGGGTGTGTGACTACTCCTAACTCACGGGAAGGGTCTTTTCTCCCAGCCGAGGAACAGGGCTCCTCTGTGCATGTCAGTGGAGGGTGTGTTTCTCTTCCAGAGAGAGTAACTCCCAAACGCACCCATCAAAACAATTGGAAGCATCGCCCTGACGCTAATGCTGACTGAGATAAAGCTCTCCTCCTGGTTTTGCAGTCTCGACAGGCGTGCAGGCGGCTGGGTTCGCTCTGGCCGCAGCTGGGAGAGGGAGGCTGGCGGCCCTTGACTCCTCAGCGCACAGAGCGCCAGGCTCTCGGCGGACCTTTCCTGGGACCAGGGCCAGGGGCCAGGGCCGGGGCCTCTGCTAACCCCTCACCCACCTGTGCCAGCTGTCCAAACGCTGCCTGCCAGGACCGCCTCCCTTGCTGCTTCAGAGCCCCTCAGAGTGCTGCAGATACACCCCAACTCACATGTTCCTTACCCGTGTGGCTGTCCTGCTGGCTCTTCTCCAGGTCTCCTGACAGGCCCCTCCGAGCCCAGGGCTGTACTGGCGTAGCTCCCTGCTCCCCGCCCGACGGCAGTGGCCGTGATCACATCCAGGTGTCCGGATTCACCTGTCAGAGGGGTGTGTGCTTGTATGTAGATCGAGCGATGGATCTGTGAAACCTGATGGGAGAAGAGTGAGTACAAGGGCGATGTGCACTGACCACACGCGGTCGCGGGTGAGGCGGAGATGGCTGTGAAGAACTCCGGAAAGAAGCGACGCCATCAGACGCTCCAGCGGTGATCAGAGAGGGGCAGCTGCTGACTGTCAGGCAAACAGGCGGAGGTTAATGAGTGAGTCCTGCAATTCGTTACGATTGATTTTCCACTTGATTACAGACTGTAGGTGCGGAGACCATGTTTTATTCATGTTTGCATTTCTCTCAGGGAAAAATGCCAACAATGAATATTTGATCAGAGGAGGGGCCTTGGTGGGTGACCTGGTGGGGAATGTTCTGGGGGTGACCCACTTTGAGGCCAAGGAGACACTGCCCTGTTCCTAACGCCACCGGGCCTTGGGGCAGAGATTCCGGTTTTAGGAGGAGACTGTGCCCTCCTCTCTCTGCCCTCGGGGATAAAATGCCCTCCTTGGCAGATTTGCGGAAAGCGAATGTAACTGTTTAAATATATATTTGTTTTTTTTTTACAGAGAGGAAGGAAGGGAGAGGGACAGAGAGCCAGAAACATTGATGAGAGAGAAACACCGACCAGCCGCCTCCCGCACGCCCCAGACTGGAGATGCACCCGCAACCAAGGCACATGCCCCCGACCGGAATCAAACCTGGGACCCCCCAGTCCAAAGGCCGACACTCCATCCACTGAGCCAAACCGGTTTCAGCCAAAAATTAACTGTTTAAATCGCCAGTCACTTCAGCAAGAAGAGGTTCGCTAACATTCACCTAAGGGGCACTGGTTACAACAGAAACGCCGTATGCAGCTCAGCAGAGGTGGGCACTGGCCACTGCTGGGTGAGGGTAAGGGGGATGGGGGTGAGGGGAGAGGGAGAGGGGAGAGGTAGAGGAATGGCAGGGCCCTGAACCCTCTCTCTGCACATGGTTCTGTTATGCCCAGAGTTCGGGGTCCCCAAGAATCAACCACACATTTCTCCCGGCCTAGATGTCTGACTGTGCGGGAACGCTAGGATGGATCCTCTGATCCCCGGGTAAGTGGAGCGAGGAAAGGAAGGAAGGAATTCGACCCTAGCTGCCTATGAAGCGCTTGGGAGAACGTAGGACCCGATGCTCTCATTTCATCCCTGGTTGTCATAGCCTAGAAGGTCACAGGTAGCGGAGGTGACCAGTGCCATCCTCAAAACCAGCAAACCAACCAACAATGACCACAGGGAGTCTGCTTGTAGCCTTGGCCACAGGTAAGAATAACCAGGTAGCCGAAACAGGTATGGCTCAGTGGATAGAGCGTCGGCCTGTAGACTGAAGGGTCCCAGGTTCGATTCCGGTCAAGGGCATGTACTTTGGTTGCAGGCACATCCCCAGTAGGGGGCGTGGAGGAGGCAGCTGATGGATGTCTCTCTCTCATCGATGTTTCTCACTCTCTATCCTTCTCGCTTCCTCTCTGTAAAAAAACAATAAAATACATTAAAAAAAAAAAAAAGAATAAGCTGGGGAACATTGTGAAAATAACCTCTGGCTCTCAATCCAGACCTGTTCCATCCTAATTCCGAGGGGAAGGCCTCACAGAATGTCTCTGAGCCCCTCGAGGGAGGCTAAGGCAGCTAAAGAAATAGCATCGTGATCCCTTATTCTGCGGGGAGTGTTTCTCTGATTTGTTTTTCCCTCTGAGAGTCCCCACCCGCACTCTCGCCCTCCTCCCGCATTCTCTCGGTCTCGTTCCCTGAGCTCTCTTTGAGGGGAAGAGGGGCTGACAGCTTCTTTGTAATGTGCTTCACCGTAGGAGCTGGGAGAGCTACTTCTGCCTTCTGGGACAAGTGATTCTCAGGCTTTCGTTCCTCAGAATCGCCTGGAGGGCTTGCTGCACCTGGGTTTCTGGCCCCCTTTTCCCCCAGGTTTCTGACTCAGCAGTGCGGGTGTGGCCTGGGAACGTGCATGTCTCACAGCCTCCCAGGGACTGCTGCTGCTGGACCCCCGGGCCGCATTGTGAGAACCACTGTGTGAGAGGCCCCGGTGATCTGGAGGCCTTTGCTCTCAGCAGGGAAAGAAGCAGAGTCTCCATCATTAAGGAAGGCTGTGTTGCAGAAACCGGTTTGGCTCAGTGGGTAGAACCTCGGCCTGTGGACTGAAAGGTCCCAGGTTCGATTCTGGTCAAGGGCATGTACCTTGGTTGTGGGCACATTCCCAGTAGGGGGCGTGCAGAAGGCAGCTGGTTGATGTCTCTCTCTCATCGGTGTTTCTAGCTCTCTATCCCTCTCCCTTCCTCTCTGTAAAAAAAATCAATAAAATATATTTTTTAAAAAAAGAAGAAGAAGAAGGCCGTGCTCACCCCAGAAGATGGAGCACCCTAGGAACAGGCAGGAAGGAAGCTGGCGAGGTCAGAGGGGTTCGGAGCACCCCCAGATCAAAGACGGCCATCTGATGTCCTGTGGCTTCAGAGCCATAACCCTGAGATACTCAACGGAGGATCCAGAGCTGAGCTCAGCTGAGAAATAACCCTGGCCGTGGAGGTGCCCTCTCGATTAGGCCATTCAGACCTGGCCGAGCAGCCAGTGAGAGCGGGGTGCCAGCGAGGCGTGAGGACCGGGCCCCCCCCCACCTCTCCCCTCGGGATGCTGGCGCCCAGGTGCAGCCCCAGGAAAGAGCAGCAAGCCTCCAAAGTCACTGCTCTTGACTTCTCTCCAACGGAGGGGAGCGGTAAGCCGGGTTTAATTTGACTTAGAAAAATAATCAAATGTGACCTTTTTTGTTCTCAGAAAGCCAGCAACTAACCCCGACTTGTTTTAATACCTTCTGGTGAGTCAGGCTCCAGTTGACCACTCAATCGTCAAGCTGTGAGTGTGGGAAGGAGGGCTGGGAGGGCATTTGAACCAGTGTGCAGTTTACGGCCCGGCATTCCAGCGGGGACCGCTCTCTGACGGCCGAAGGGTTCGTAAAGGGACGGAATGCATGACTCATTCGCGGGTTCAAGCTGCACACAACTTTCCAGGCGCGGTGTCAGAAACGGGGGTGCAGAGCAGAGGAAACAGAACCCCGCTCTCAGGAGGCTGAGAGGAGGGCCGGCCGGTGTTTATTATCGTCTGTCTGAGACCGTCATCGCGCCGTGATGGATGGTCATGCACCGTCCTGGGGGAACCAGAAAGGATGACTAATTCTCTCTAGGAAATATTAGGAATAAAAAATCTTCCAGAAAGGAAATGAGGCGTGGGCTGAGCCTGCAGGACAATGAGACAGCAGGGATGGGGGAGAAATGGCCGTTTAGGCAAAGGGAACAGGGTGGAGGAAGAGGAGGGAAGGGAGCGTGCTTGCAGGGTGAGGACCGTGGGCTGATGGGAGTGCCTTCTGGCAGAAGGGATAGTGCAGCCGGTGCAGAGATGTTGGTAATTACGGTACAATTTGAAAGACCCCATGTTCACATTCAGCTGGTGTGAGTGTAACAGACATACAGTGGTACAAGATACAAGTTTAATTCGTTCCGTAACCTTGAGGCGTGGGAAACTATGAGACGCTCGAGTCGCGGTAAACTGGTGGGTCGTGTGCAGCCGGCCAATCCGCGCGATTACTCCTATCTCAACTGCTGCTCGTATTTCAAAGCAAAAATCGCTCGCTCGACGGCTCGTATCTCAAAAACCTCGTATGTTAGGGCATTCGTATCTCGAGGTACCACTGTATTTATAATATATCTCCATCCCTATTGGCTAACCTCTGCCCCAATCCTCCTGATAAGGCCACCCCTCATTTCTCTATCATTCAGCAACTAGAAGGTTCATCCCTGGCATAGCAGTGGCCCTGCACATATTTCTGCTCTTGTGTTTAATACATCCATTCTTCTTTCTTTGAAATTAACGTATTTGTCTTCCTCTAGTATCTCCCGTTGGAAGCTCAGATGATTGGTGTCTAATGCTTCTTTTTAAAATTTTATGTATGTCTGCATTTGTTAAATCTTCATTGTTGAGAGTAGTACAGATGTAAATGTCACCCCCCTCTTTTTTCCCCAGAGGTCCCCCTCCACCTGGTTCCCACCTGCCCCAGGTTCTTACCACCTTGTTGTCTGTGTGCATGGGCGATGCATGTAAGTTCTTTGGTTAATGTCTTCCCGCGCCTACACCTCCCCCTCTCTGAGATTTATCAGTTTGTTTTCTTTCTTTTCTTTTTTTTTTAATAAAAAAGTATCTATGGCCATAAATTTCCCCTCTAAGTACTGTTTTAATTGCATCCCACAAAATTTGGTATGTGATATTTTATTATGATTTACTTTACAATATAATTTTATAACCTACAACATTCTATAAATGTTAGTTCTTCTTTAATCATGGGTTGCTCAGAAACGAGGTCTTAATTCTGAAACACTCGAGGACTTCTAGTTCATCATTCTTTCGTTGATTTCTAGTTTCATTCAGTGTGCTCAAAACACACGTTCTGTCTGGTTTCGAGCCTTTGACCTTTGTTGAAACCTGGTTTGGGCCCAGCGTGTGGCCTGTATTGGTGAATGCTCTATATGTACTGGAAGAAAGTGTATATTTTTGGTTGCTGAGAATAGAGCAGAGACCTTACCCTGAGGAGATGCCCCTTCTGAGGTTTTGCCTGAAAGCCTGGGCTGTTTCCTTTCTCTTTCTTTATTTTTTTTATATTTTATTAATTTTTTACAGAGAGGAAGGGAGAGGGATAGAGCCAGAAACATCGATGAGAGACATCAATCAGCTGCCTCCTGCACGCCCCTACTGAGGATATACCCACAACCAAGATACATGCCCTTGACCGGAATCGGACCTGGGACCCTTCAGTCCACAGGCTGACGCTCTATCCACTGAGCAAATCATTTCAGCTGTGCTGTTTTCTTATTCCTCTCCACCTGGCTAGGCTCAACCTTCCATCCCCATTGTCCATCTTGAGTGGTTGTTGACATATCAACTCAGCTGAGTAGCTCTTCAAATCCTGTCTTCTGTTGGATCCGGGACCACGTGCCACCCCACTGTGAGCCTTTAGGATGATCCCACATGACTCTTGCCTCCCAGTCATCATATTGTTGTGATCCTCCCCTCCGTTTGCGTGTGGACTGAACCTCATGACTCATCTCTGAAGAACAGAATATCCCGAGAGTGATGCTTTTGATACCCATAATAATAAAAGCATAATATGCTCATTAGACCGGACAGCCAAACGTCCTTCCAGACAAAGCCGCGGGCTGCGAGGACTGAGTGGGATGATGTGGGAGGCGCTTTCCACAGAGGGAGGCCAGCCAGTGGCTCAGGCACACTCCCCATGGAAGTGTTCTCTCTGGCTCATGCTGTGTAGTCTCTCGCTCATCACGCACTCTGGTGGAAACCAGCTGCTATAAGATGAATTCGCTCTGCGGAGACTTCCACCAGGAGAAAGAGCAAGGCCGAGCCCCAATCCTGGGTGTGAGCTTGGAGGCAGCTTCCTCACCCTCCCACAAAAGCCTCCACTCAGGTAAACCATGGCCCCGCTGAGAGTCTGACTGCAGCCTCAGGAGAGCCGCGAGCCCTTGACAGGGGCTGCCCCGCATTCCCGCCCACAGAAGCTGAGATAATGAGTGCTTGTTGTTTGAAATCATAAAGTTCTACATAAATTGTTATTTATCGAGAGGTACCTTACACAGAGAAAAAGAGAGAAATGATGAGAAGTAGGTGAATGTAGGAGTTTTTCGGCTTGGGGAGATTTGCTTTTGTTCTTTTTTATTTTTTTAAACATATTTTATTTTAAAATGTATTTTTTACAGAGAAGAAGGGAGAGGGGCAGAGAGCCAGAAACATCAATGAGAGAGAGACATCGATCAGCTGCCTCCTGCACGCCCCGCACTGGGGATGTCCCCACAGCCAAGGTACATGCCCCCTGACCGGAATTGAACCTGGGACCTTTCAGTCCACAGGCCGATGCTCTATCCACTGAGCCAAACTGGCCTCAGCTGCTTTTGTTCTTGAGGAGAAGCTAAAAGGACCTACCAGACTGGGCTCTGTTGAACAGAAGTGAGGAATTACTCCTGAGTGTAGCTTGAACAGCTAAGTGAGCCGTCATGCCTTTTACTAAGACTGAGAAATCGATGGACAATCAGCAGCCAGGCAGAAGTGCCGAGTGGCGGTGAGGATGAAATTCTGGCTCCGAGGCTGAAGGGCTGGGGATCGATGTGGAACATGGCTCGTCCCAGCCTCCCTGGTGTGAGCACCAGGCAAGATGAGGCGGAGGCGGCGTTTTGCACAGGGCACCCAGCTGTCGTTTGTCGGAGGTGGAACTGTGCCCTCCAAAACGCACCCAGCTGTCGTTTGTGGAGGTGGAACTGTGCCCTCCAAAACGCACGTTCAAGTGCTAGCCCCGTCCCTGTGGACCTGACCTTGTTTGGAACGAGGCTCTTGCAGATATAATTAAGATGAAGTCACACTGAATGAAGCAAACCCTAACTCAATGATTGGTGTCCTTAAAAGACACACACGCACCGGAAACTGTGATCTGGAGACAGAGACAGCGATGGGAGTGACTCAGCTACACACCAAGGATTTGCCTGAGAACCAGCAGAAGTTCAGGAGGGCCTGGGCGCTTTCTTCCCCAGCGCCTCCAGGAGCAAGCGACCTCACCCCCACCTTGATTTCTGACGTCTCGCCTCTGGAATGTTGAAACCACACATTTCTGTTGTTCTACATCATACCATGTGTGATCATTGGTGCTTCTCTTATTATTCATGTTGTCTCGTTGTTGTTATATCTCCACACACCTAATACTTGGCTTTGCACATAATAGGACCTCAGGTCGTCATTATGGGAGACTATCTGCACCTCAGCAGTGCTCTTTGAAGGTCACACTTGGGGAGGGCGTCTCCCGGGGACTCAGCCTGGTGGTTCTGGCTAGCACGCATGGCCTGGCAGACCTCAGGAGCAATGAGACAGCTTAGCCCAGCAGAGAAGCAAATGTCACCTGCTGGGCTTACAACGGATGTTAGTGAAATTCAGCAAACCCCTTTCTCTTCCTTTGCTTCCCATCCCGGTGTGTGATAAACCATCATTGGACATTAAGTCTTCTCTGGCACTTAAATTTTTTACATGAAGAATTAGAAAAGGAATAAAAGCTCAGATGTTCCCAAACTGGGGAGGGGGAGGGGCATTAGTCTCACCTGGACTAATGAGCTTAAGATGCAGAGTCTTGGGCCCCTTCCCATTCCACTGAGAATCAGACTCTCTGGGGCTGGTTTGGGGCTGCAAGCTGACTTTTTTTTTTTAATATATTTTATTGATTTTTACACAGAGGAAGGGAGAGGGATAGAAAGTCAGAAACATCGATGAGAGAGACATCGATCAGTCACCTCCTGCACGCCCCCCACTGGAGATGTGCCCGCAACCAAGGTACATGCCCTTGACCGGAATCGAACCTGGGACCTTTCAGTCCACAGGCCGACGCTCTATCCACTGAGCCAAGCCGGTCTCGGTCTCCAACTGACTTTGATGTCACCTGGTCAGCACCCGTCCTCAGAATATTTGAAACCCACAGCAATGCCTCTCAGGAACCTGGGTAAAGGCCTTAACAAGTATGCCCTCTGCTTCCCTGTTTTGCAGCAGCACCTGGAAATGGAAGAGAGGGGGAGGGATTTCATAGAGAAACAGCTGGAAAAGGATGAAGTGAAAAGCTATCTTGAGGGTAAGGCTGCCAAAAAGGAGATGAGAGGTGTCCACCGAAGCAGACCGTTGATTGAAAGTAATAATCCGGGCAGAGCTGCCCTTTTCCACATCAGAATTGTTCAAGGGAGTGGGGTTTTTTTGTTGTTGTTACTTTTGCTAAAGCCCTGGCGCCCCCTAGTGGGCAAGATAAGCAGTTCAGCGTCTACAAGAAGCGTGTTCACTCCCAAGGGTTCTCTTGCTTTGGAATCCAAATTGTTTCCGTTTCCCTTCATAGGCTTTGGGCATTAAGTTCCTTTTCCACTAAGTTTCTCTTTTTCCTTTCTCCTCTGCTTCAAAGTCACAGCCTCTTTGTCTGCCAGTCAAGTCGAGAATCAGGACTGAGGACAGTTATGTTTGAGATACTTTCGTCTCAATTTAGTTCCAGCCAGTAAGGAAAACATTTCAAGTTGTCCTAAGACCATCCCAAAGAGTGTCTGCTGTCCTTGAAATAAACCCCAATGGGGAAAGTGATTAAAGTGATTGGACTAGTTCCCTTTGCCCCAAGGAACCTGGAAGATCCCTTAGCATGGACTTCCTTTGGCCCGGAAAATGCCTGGCAGCGAGTTCTTATGGTAACAGCAGCGGAAGGAGGGAGCAGAGCGGCTCTGTGCAGTCCCCTGGCTGTGCTCTGAGGCTGGTGCCCATCAGTGGGCGTGAGGAAAGCGTTTGTTAGTGAGTGACGGGCTGAGAGCTGGAGGTTATTCAACTCACCGACTGATCTTATCCTCCTTTTAGCTTCCCTTCTCAGAACACACCAAAGCAGAGCCCTAACCGGTGTGGCTCAGTGGACAGAGCGTCGGCCTGCAGACTGCAGGGTCCCAGGTTGGATTCTGGTCAAGGGCATGTATCTTGGTTGCAGGCACATCGCCAATAGGGGGCGTGCAGGAGGCAGCTGATCGATGTCTCTCTCTCATCGATGTTTCTAGCTCTCTATCCCTCTCCCTTCCTCTCTGTAAAAACTCAACAAAATATATATTTAAAAAAAATATATATATATATATACATATACATACACATACACACATATATATATAGAATACACCGAAGCAGAGAGTAACACTTGAACCCAGACTTTTCCATGGGGAGGTCCTTGGGAAACCCTGACAACCACAGACAGCAGTGAAGCGGTCGGCTAATCGAAGGGAGCGATGCGAAGCTGGCGTCGGCTGCGTTTTCAGCCAGAGCCCACCCTCTGGTTGGGATCTGGGCACGAAAAGAAGCTAAGGCCGTTCTTTAAAAAAATAATAATAATAAATTGGGCAGGAGATCCGATCATGCACGCTCAGAACCACATTTCATCACATTTCAAAGATCAAGTGGGCCAAAGCCGGTGTGGCTCAGTGGATAGAGCCTTAGCGACAAGCCAGGGGAGCGGGCTCTGCCTGCTGCCCGCCTCCCTGTCCTCCCGGGGCGGGCGTGGCCCGTTCAGCACCTCGGAAAGCGCCCCCGCGCGCCCTGGGGTTCACGCATGCTCCTTGGGAGCCCGCAGCCTGGCTTTGCGGGAGCCAGTGCCCACTCCAGAGCGCGGTGGCCACTCGCAGGGGGAGCTGAGGACAGCGGAGCGCGGGGCAGCGGAGGCGACCTCGACGGACCTCCGGAGCGGCAGCCGAGGGAGAGGGACCCCTCCTGTCTCCTTTCTCCCAAGGACAGAGCCCCCTCCGAGCTGCAGAAGACCCCACCAAGGTATTTGGAAGAGAAGGAGCGGCCCCCCCATAACGGCCGGTGGGGGTGCGCCGGTGCCCAAGTGACAGCGGGGACCCCGGGGACTCCAGTCGGGGACCCAGAACCGTGGGGCGCCGGCCGCTCGCCTTAGGAGCTGCGGTCCCCTGCTCTCCTCCTCCCTCCGCGGCGGACGCCGAGCGCATCTCCCGCGCCCCGCTCCGCGCGCACCAGCTCCGGGGCTCCCGGCTCCGCGCTCATTAGCTCCGGGGAAAACCAGCTCCGCGCTCCCAGCTCCGGGGAGAACCAGCTCCGCGCTCACCAGCTCCGGGGCGCCCCGCTCCGCGCTCCCAGCTCCGTGGCGCCCCCCTCCGCGCTCCTAGCTCCGGGGAGAACCAGCTCCGCGCTCCCAGCTCCGGGGCTCCCGGCTCCGCGCTCACTAGCTCGGGGGCGCCCCGCTCCGCGCGCACCAGCTCCGGGGAGAACCGGCTCCGCGATCACCAGCTCCGGGGACCCCCGCTCCTCGATCACCAGCTCCAGGGACCCCCGCTCCGCGCTCACCAGCTCTGGCTGCTGCTCTGAAACCTCCCGCCCGCCCTGCGCCCCCACCCCGTGTCCGAACCCCGGGCACCCCGGACGCCCCCTTTGAGTCCCGTCTCCCCGGAGCATGACCTAGAGGTCCCCGAACGCAGGTGGCCGGGCTGCCACGGGCGCCACCATGAACGCGGCGGCGGGCGGGGGAGCGCTCGCGGGACTCTCCCCGCGCGCCCCGGACCTGCTGCGGGAGGCCAACGCCAGCGCCAACGGCTCGCTGCCGCGCGGGGACCTCTGGTGGGAGCGCGGGCTGGAGGCCCCGGACGGCGCGGCGCCCGGCGGGGGCTCGGGGCCCGCGGACGCGGAGGCGCGGGTGCGCGCGCTGCTCAGCGCCGTGTACTGGGCGGTGTGCGCGCTGGGGCTGGCGGGCAACCTGCTGGTGCTGCACCTGATGCGCCGCCGGCGGGCCTGGCGCGCGTCCCCCGTCCACCTCTTCGTCACCAACCTGGCGCTGACCGACCTGCAGTTCGTGCTCACGCTGCCCTTCTGGGCCGTGGAGAACGCGCTGGACTTCCGCTGGCCCTTCGGCCGCGCCATGTGCAAGCTGGTGTCCCTGGCCACGTCCGTGAACATGTACGCCAGCGTCTTCTTCCTCACCGCCATGAGCGCGGCGCGCTACCGCGCCGTGGCCTCGGCCCTCCGCAGCCCCGCGAGCCGCAGCCACGGCCACGGACGCGTCCACGGCCACAACCGGGCGGCCGGGGCGCTGTGCGCGCTCATCTGGGCGGCGGCCGCGCTCGCCTCGCTGCCGCACGCGCTGTTCGCCACGACGGCGCGCGTGCTGGGCGAGGAGCTGTGCCTGCTGCGCTTCCCGGGCGCGGGCCGGGGCGGCCGGCAGCTCTGGCTGGGCCTGTCCCACCTGCAGAAGGTGCTGCTGGGCTTCGTGCTGCCGCTGGGCGTCACCAGCCTCTGCTACGCGCGCCTGGTGCGCCTCCTGGCCGGCCGCCGCGTGGCGGGGACCCCGGAGGGAACCGGGGGAGGCCTGGCCGCCGCCAGCGCCCGCCGCCGCTCCCGGGTGACGCGCTCGGTGAGCGTGCTGGTCCTCGCCTTCTTCCTGTGCTGGCTGCCCAACCAGGCGCTCACGGCCTGGGGCGCCCTGGTCAAGCTGGGCGCGGCGCCCTTCAGCCGCGCCTTCTTCCTGGGCCAGGCCTACGCCTTCCCGGCCAGCGTGTGCCTGGCGCACGCCAACAGCTGCCTCAACCCCCTGCTCTACTGCCTGGCGCGCCGCGACTGCCGCCGGGCGCTCCGGGCCCTGCTGGGGCGTCTCGCGGCCCCCCTGCGCCCCCGGCGGCGGCGCCCCTTCGCCGCCTCCACCGGGCCGGAGCCCGAGGACGCGGCGCTGCCCGCGCTGGCGCCCCTCCGTGCGCCCGCCGAGCCCGGCCCGCGCCCCTACCCGCCGGGCGTGGTGGTCTCCAGCGGCGGGCGCCAGGAGCCGCTGCCCAGCAGCTCGGCCTGCTGACCTGCTGACCAGGCGCGGGGGAGAGGAGAGGAGGGGGCGGGGGAGGGGCTGGCTCCGAGCGGGGAGCAGGTCAGCCTGGGGTTGGGGGTGTTGGAGGGGGTGCGGCCACCGACCTCCGCCCCTTCCACAGGCACCCCTCCTGGCCTCAGGCGGCCAGTGCTGGACAGGGGGAGAGAGGGGAGGTGGTTCCCCGCAGCGGAGAAGGCATCAGGACTGTGGAGAGCTTGGGGCGCAAGGAAACGGGGCTCAAACGAATGGAGCAGATCATTGAGCACTTTTATCCAGAGACTCTCTTTTGGGGAGCCCTTGGAAGGGTCCTCCAGGCGCATCCAGCCAGGGGCGCCCACCCCGGCACCTCGCCTCTGGCCTGGCCGGGAGACTGCCACGGGGCGAAGGTCTGATCTGCGTGGCTGGGCGGGCAGCCTGGAGTTTGGGGACAAGACGCTTCTCCCCTTGGGAGAAAGGAAAGACCATAGCCATCTCTCCAGGAGCAAAGCACGTGAGAGGCACACCCCAGGGGTATGGGGTACCCTTCATCACCCCAACACGGCTCTGCTGGAGCTCTGTCCTCTGATGGCTCCACTCGGGGCAAAACTTTTGTATCCAGCTAGCAGAGCCATTGCTGGGGAGGGGGAATGTGGAGTGGGTGACTAGCAGGCTGGATGGAGACCACCTCAGGCTGCTGCCTCTCCAGGAAAAGGGGGCTCTCGGGCTCACTTAGTAACAGCAGGGGGTGAGTGCTCTGCCCTGGGAAGCTGGATTCGGGGTTCTCCTGAGAGCCCCGTGGGTGCCTGGAGACACTGCCCCCCAGTGGGTGCCCTGCAGACGGGGAGCAACTCGTAGAGATCTGAATGGAAATGCTGCTGGGCGTGGGGCCTCTGGATGTTTAAGTGTGTGTGTGTGTGTGTGTGTGTGAGAGAGAGAGAGGAGAGAGAGAGAGAGAGAGAGAGAGAGTATGCTCCAGCCCCCTTCCTCGTCCCAGCAGCCCATCCGGTGTCCATCTGGAAAGAGCTTTACGTGTAATAAAGCCGTGCCCCGAGGTTGGCCCGAGGTGACTAATGGTGACTTCTTGGGGGTCCAGGAAAAGGGGCCCTTGGCTAGGCACGCCCTCCCGCTGGCCAGTCCTTCCTTTCAGACTCTTCCATCAAACGCCAGAGGAGCCGTGGAGAGCGGGAGAGGGAGTCACACTGAGCTGGGAGCTGATGCCGTCTCCGCTCCCGGCACAAGCCCGGTCCGCAGGCGCAGCTAGAACAGCAGCTGTGGCTGGTGCTGTTGTGGTGCCCAGGGTGGGTCACAGGGGTCCCCGGAGTAATCACCCCCACCCAGGCCCTCCCTCAATTGCTCATGGTCTTGCTTCTCTGTGTGGGATGATGTGAGGGGATCAGGAGGAAGACGGGGGAAGACAGAGTAGTCTGACATGGGACTCGCCCAAAAGAAGGACTTCACCCGGTTGGTGGCAGACTGAGAGAGGAGGCCGTGGAGAGGAGAGCGGGCTCAGAGGCGAGGGGCACAGCAGCAGGCTCAGGGTGGGGAGGCAGCCCCCCTCGGTGTGCAAATAATAGGGGACCTGGAGAAAACGGAGTCACCTCCCTGCCGGAGGCTTGAGAGGCTGGTGCTGGCTCCCTGCGTGCATCCTGCGGGCAGCCTGTGTGACCGGCGGGAAGAGGGGGTAAGCCCGTACCCCACCCCCACACACGGACTGGAAGTGGCCAGACCCCAGGGCTGCCCCCCACGCCCTCCCCCGGCACTGCCGCCACAGCTGTGCTGACCAGGAGCTGCAGGGAGTGGCTCTCACAGCGGAAAGGCGGTAATTGGAAAAGGAGGCAATCAAGAGGATTGCAGCCGCCACCTGGAAGCCGGAGCAGCACGAGGAGGAGGAGGAGGAGGGGGGGGGGGAGCCGGGAGCCGAGGTTTGAGACCACCGGGGAGCTGGGGGTGGGGAGACTGTCCCACAATGACTGGGGTCCGCTCTCTGGCCATGCTCTGAGGCTGGCGCTCACCAGTTCTGCCCTTGGACCTGGGGGTGATTACTACAGACTCTGCTCTCTCCTCCCTCCCACCAGCCCTCTCCCCACTGGCGATGAGTCCACACGGCCACCTGCATTCCAGATTAAGCTCCAGCACCTGGACCTCCAATCCCCATGGAAATGGCCTGGGACGATCTGCAAGGTCTGGGGGAATGGGGGATCCTTTCCCGGTCCATCCCCCAGAGGGTGACCGCACCCCTGAGTCTGTGCCCCCTGGGGTGTGCGGGTGGCTGAGGGTGGCTGTTTGCAGGTGTGGTATGGGGGTGGGGCGTGGAAAAGCTATGGATATGCCAATGCCAAAGTGCACACCAGCGCTCTCGGGGTGCTGGACGGAGCTAGGGGTGCAAGGAGAAACAGTGGGCTGTGGACCCAGGGCCTCCATGTGTAGCCAGGGCCCTGCAGGGGTCGGAAAGAGAATCCCAAGCTTTCCATTGACCAACCAGAGCACCTGCCTCTCCTCGGCATCGCTACCCCAAAGGGGCTGCCCACGCCCCTGAACCCCCAATCCTCCCACACGCCTGTGAACGGCAACAGCAGGATGAACCCCAGCATCTGTTCTCACGAGCGGCTCCTTTCCTTCCTCCGAATCCCGCCAGCCCTCCGGTTCGGGAAGTTAGCGAGCGGTTCCTCTGAGCCAATGGCCACACCGCCAGGCCCTGCGGGGAGGCCGGAAAGGAACCACGGGGCTCTTTAACCGTGAGAGCCACGGGGCCGGTCTCCGTTCCACCCCGCGCAGGCACAGCTGGGCAGAGAGCAGAGGGCAGAGGGCAGGTCAGGGCCGGGGACCAGGATGGGAGCCGGCAGCAGTGGTGACATAGCTGCCCTCATCCGGTGCAGGCCCATCGCCAGCCTCCGGGCCCAGAGGACAGAGCAGAGCCTGGTGGCCGGTTCAAAGCCCAGCTCGGCACCTACGAGCCGCGTAGCCGCAGATGACGTACACACTGCCTCTCCGCCTCAGTCTCCTCCGCTGCGCACCGGAGGCCAGCCACACGCCCCTCCCGGGCGCTGTGTCCGTGCGGGCGGAGCGCTCAGAGGAGGGGTAGCGAGCTCCCAGAGTCGGGTGTTTTTAATGGCCACAACTCCCCGAGATTGGATGATCACCCCCACGTGCAGATGAGCAGGTGCTCGGGGCGTTCAGCCGTTTGCTGATGGGCTTCGAAGTCAGGACCCGCCAGCCCAGCCCTATGGGCCCGGTCTGTCCCGGCAGCTGCCGATGCCGCCTCTCAGGCTGCTGCCCTGGCCCGTGGGCAGCAGGGGAGGGGAGGGGAGGGGAGAGGAGGGGTGAAGAAGGGCCGGAGGAGGTGCCTCACGTGGGGAGGAGACCTCGGGAGAGGGGGGCTGTTGGCCAAAGGCTTTCCCAGCGTCTCCGGGGATGGGCCAGGCGCAGGCCAGAGAGAACCACTCCACTGCCCAGGCCAGGAGCCGCCCCGAGGCGGCGAGGCCTCCAGCAGGCGCTGCGCCCAGGATGTCCCACGTGAACATGAATTCATCCGAGCGAGTTTCATGTGAATTAAATGGGAGGAGGGTGACGTCATAAAATAAACCACCAGCCGTGTTTGAGCACTGGTGGGTTTGATTAAAAAAAACAACAACACATGAGGCCCCCAATCTGTAATATTCTCACAATAAAAATAAATTCTTTAGCTGAAACTGGTTTGGCTCAGTAGATAGAGCATCAGCCTGCAGACTGAAGGGTCCCAGGTTCAATTCCGGTTGGGGGCATGTACCTAGGTTTCGGGCACATCTCCAGTGGGGGGCGTGCAGGAGGCACCTGATCGATGTCTCTCTCTCATCGAAGTTTCTAACTCTCTATCCCTCTCCCTTCATCTCTGTAAAAAAATCAATAAAATATAAAAATAAATAAATAAATAAATTCTTTCACACACACACACACACACACACGAATATATCCAGGAGTCGTGTGTAAATTCATCTGCTTCTCGGGGTTCCTCAAGACCTGAGAGGCCCCAGAAAGCACCCCCCCCATCCCTACCCTGAGACAGTGAGACAGGGGTGTGTGGGTGCCTCGCTGCGCTTACCCTGGGCCACCAGGGGACAAAGAGACAATCTAGTCATTTCTGCGCCAAATGGTGCCTGCAATGTGGGGGCCGCTGTGCAGGAGCTGCTGAGAGTGGGGGCGGCCCGTTGCTGTAGCCGCACTCAGAGCACCCCAAGCTTGCAGCGGGCGGACCCCCCCACCCCCCAGAGCGGCGGAGCGGAAGGAGAGGCTGCTTTCCCGGCCGGAGGTGGGGGACCAGGTCACTTTATTGAGCTACTGCACGTACCGCACGAAGAGAGCCACGAAGCAGCAGCCCAGGAGCGCCACGAGCGAGGCGGAGATCACCACCACCACCACGCTGCCCGCCATGTTGACCAGGAAGCCCAGGCCGCCGCCGACCAGGATCTGGGCCAGCTGGACCATGCAGGTGAGGCTGGCGCAGTCCAGGCCCTGCCCGCGGCCGCCGCCGTCCGGGGCCCCCGCCTGGGCCTTCTGCTTCTGCAAGGGAGACACGGGCCGAGGGTGAGGGGCGCGGGGCGCCGGGCGGACGCTGCGGCCTTTCTGGGGACCCGCATGGCGCACGTGCCAGCTGGGGTGCAATCCTCGCCCCCTGCCCGGGCACCGAGGGAAACGGCGGCTGCAGGGCTTAAAGCAGTTCGTTCCAGCACAGCTTCCCGGACACGGCAGCCTGGGTTTGGTGTGATGTCATCTTCCTGTGGGTTTTTTGTAAAAATCACTTACGGACTTTTAAAGAATTCTTTGTTCACCGGCCGGACAAAAGCAGGCGGCGGACCCCATGGGGCAAGGACGTGGTTTGCCAAGCCCTGGTGTAAGGTGGCCAAGAGTCTGCCAAAAACCGGTGTGGCTCAGTGGACAGAGCGTCGGTCTGCAGACTGAAGGGTCCCAGGTTCGATTCCGGTCAAGGGCATGTACCTTGGTAGCAGGCACATCCCCAGTGGGGCACGTGCAGGAGGCGGCTGATCACTGTCTCTCTCTCATCGATGTTTCTGTCTATCTCTCTCCCTTCCTCACTGTAAAAAATCAATTAAAAAAATAAAAAAATAAAAAGTTGGCCAAGAATCTTCACCGTCTTCCTTAAGGCTGCCAGGAAGTCCTACCTCCCACCATGAACCCCTGTGGCAGTTAACGGGGAAATGTACGTAAATCCTCTCTTCCTCACAGTCAGTGAACACAACGTAGTGAGAACAATACATTCCCCCACTCTCCCCTTCATCAGTGCTACGGATGCAAGCATTTTTCGGGGGGTGTTGAATCACAGGTATACATAGGAGAAGCAACATCAAAAAGGAATTCAGCTGAAACCAGTTTGGCTCAGTGGATAGAGCGTTGGCCTGCGGACTGAAGGGTCCCAGGTTCGATTCCAGTCAAGGGCACGTACCTTGGTGGCGGGCACATCCCCAGTAGGGGGCATGCAGGAGGCAGCTGATCGATGTCTCTCTCTCATCGATGTTTCTAACTCTCTATTCCTCTCCCTTCCTCTCTGTAAAAAAATCAATAAAATATATTTTAAAAAGAAAAGAAAGCCCAGGTCCCCCTGTCCTTGTCTCTGGGTGACTGTGTGACGGGGCTTCAGAGTGAGGAGGAGGAGGGTGGGCTGGCCAGGGGCCATGGCCTGGTCAGACCATCATGACCTCTGGCGGGTAGATCAGGGCTGCTGTTTCCAGAACCCTTATTTCCAGCTCTGTCTTAGACTTTCCTACCACCTCCCCTCACCCCCTGCCCCACCCCCGTTTTCAGGTGAGCCTGCGGTGACCAGCGCAGAGGCCCGCCACGCACCAGCTCCTCCTGCTCCTCGCGGTGGTACTCGGTCATGAGGTTGAAGGGCACGGTGTACAGGGTGCTGGACATCACGCCGAAGGAGGCGCACAGGGCCAGGGTGGAGTAGACGTTGGGGAAGAGCCCGATCAGGCCGGTGCCCAGGCCGAACAGCAGGTACCCCAGGAAGTAGAGGCCCTTTAAGCCGATGTAGGACACCAGCGCCTTCTGGAAGTCTGCGGGGGGAAAGGGGGAGATTACGGCGGGCGCTGCTCATTGCGCACAGTCCCTTCTTTTGAAGAAGATGCACTTTTCTTTGGCATCCGTCCTTTCTTTCTTTCTTTTTATTTTGTTTTTTGATGCTGAGTCTCAAACAAAAGAACCTCCTGATGGGCACTTGGCAGCCGCGGGCTGTGCCATCAGTCTCCACCCTGAATACAACCCCAGAGCCTGCCTGCCAGTGACTGCCTTTCCCGCAGAAGGAGCAGGCAGGATGCGGAGAGGGGCCGCAGCGCTGACCTTGGCCCTGGGCCTGGGCCTGCGGGACAGGGAAGAAGGGGTGTGTGTGGGGGGGGGGGGGTCATTCTCATTCACAGGGGTCTGGCCTAACAGGACCTACAGAGCGACCCAGGCCGCCCGTGGCCCCCGCAGCCCCAAATCAGGTGGGAGGAAGTGGAAACGACCAGATCTTCCAGAATGATCCAGGTCATTCCGCTTCCTCACCGCTCCTGATGCTTCTGTACTGTAGTTTTCCTTGCTCTCCATATATTTATCAAGAGTCTGGCATTTTAAAAAGCAAAAAAAAAAAAAAAAAAAGTAGAAACATAAACTCCCACACTCTGCGGCCCAGAGCCCGTCGAAGGCACCCAGGAGGCGGAGACTTACACGAGTAGAGCGAGGAGAACACGGCGTTGATGCACAAGCCCCAGCACCCGACCTCCACGCCTCGCTGGTAGATGAGGAACTCGGTGGAGTTGTGTGCGCTGTAGGGGTTCCCGTGGTACACGATCTGAAGAGAGATTGGGGCTGCTGAGCCGCTAACACGGGGCGGTAGGGACCCCTCTTCGTCCCCCCTGTCCCTCCATCCCTGGGGAGCACCCTGGCCCTGCCCCAGGGCCGCTCCTGGGCTCGGAGCGCAGTCTCCCGGGACCACAGCCCCCGTTCCATCCGTTCACACCTCCACACAGGACCTTTAAGAAGCCCTAAGTCTAAACAACACATCTCTCCGGGTCACTGACATCCCTCCTTCCCGCCAACTTCTGGCCCCTCCCAACTTAGGCTGCCCTGCCCTCCACTTCCGGTGCAGCCAATAGGCTTCCGACTCATCCCCACCAATGCCATTCCTGTTGCTGTGGGGCGTATTTTCTCGGTCTCCTCTCGTTCTCCACCTCCTATTCACCCTTCAAGGCCCAGCTCCTACTGCACCTCCTTCATTCAGCCTGCCTCGACCGCTACAGCTCACACTGATTTCCTCTTACTTGCTCTTTGGATCACATACTGGTCCCATAGTACCCTCCAGTTGTCCAGGGGCTAGTAACTTGCTGGTCTATATATAAGCCAGCACCTTAAAAGTACTCTTTCCTCCACGCCTAGGTGCCCATCCCAGAGGCCAGCCCGGAAGAAGGCCCACAGGTACTGGCGGAAAGACGCATGTGCGAGTCAGTGAGTAGGTATGTACGCAGACATGTCCGTTACCCGGCCCATGAAATCCGTGAAGAAGAGCATGTTGGACAGGAAGGCGGTCCATCCAAGGAGGTGGCTGATGCAGAGGCAGCGGTAGTGGGAAGGCATGTTCGCCAGGGCCCTCAGCAGGGACTTCATGGTCATCCTCCTCTGAACCTGGAACAAACACAAGGCAGGCGTGGATTTGTTGATGATTGCCATTCTGACAGAAATAAACTGGTAGGAGGTACTTAGCCAAGAGCAGGGAGCCAGTTGGCTCTCTGTGTTTGTTTCCTGTTGTTACATAACCAATTAACATAATTTTAGCAGTTTAACACCACACCAGCATACCCTCCCACAGTTCTATATGTAAGAAATCTGGGTGGGCTCAACTGGATTCTCTGCCCAGCGCCTAAAGCTAAAATAAAGTGTCAGTGGAGCTGTATTCTCAACTTAGAGGCTCAACTGGGGAAGAATAGGCTTCTGAGCTCACTCAGGTAGAATCCAGTTCCTTGTGGTTGTAGGACTGAGGTCCAGGTATCTTGCTGACTGTTGGCGAGGAGTCACTCTCAGAGTTACTGGAAGCTACTCTCAGAGTTTTTCTCCACGGCTCCCTTTATCTTCAAAACCAGCACTTTTCCTGCTTTGGACTCTGACTTCTCCTTCTGCTCCCAGCTGGAAAAAACTCCCTGCTTTTTAAATATATTTTTCATTAATGTATTACATGTGTACATATCTTCCCAGTGCCCCTTATCCCCCACTCCCATGCATGCCCTCACCCCCCAGTGTCTTGCGTCCATTGGTCATGCTCTTGGCTAAGTACCTCCTACCAGTTTATTTCCAGGGATCTCACCACCAGCCAACACATGCAAACTAACCCCCATGTTGGGTCCGAAGTGAGACCTCTGTAGAACAAACACTCACATCCTTGCACAATTTTGGGATCCATATGCCCCAAAATTCTTTAGTTTAGATGACTATTCTGTAAAAAACAGAGGCTCCAATTTCTTGGTCAGAAGGAGCCTTGAGAGAATAAAAAACATTTAAACTATTGACACAGCTCTTTTGCAATAGAGAGTAAAACAGCCTTGAACATCTTGTCATATAAGAGAAGAAAGAAACCTCAGGAATACAAAGCAGTCCGCTTCCCCGAAGATCCTGTAACTAGAGACCTCAACTGTGCTGGAGTCCTTCTTGTCAGAATTTTCTTAAAAAAAAAAAAGTATATATATATATATATATATATATATATATATATATATATATAATGGATTTTTTACAGAGAGGAAAGGAGATGAATAGAGAGTTAGAAACATCATTGAGAGAGAGACATCAATCAGCTGCCTCCTGCACACCCTCCACTGGAGATGTGCCCACAACCAGGATACATGCCCTTGACCAGAATCGAACCTGGGACCCTTCAGTCCAAAGGCAGATGCTTTATCCACTGAGCAACACCGGTTTTGGCAGGATTTTCTTTATTTGAAGCTTGACACAATGAAATTGGATCCTGGCTAGTTTATTTATAAGATGGGCTCCTGAGATTTTCTGTTTTAACTGTAACAGCATCTGGGGTTTACAGCTCTTGTCTTTATGATAATAATGCTTTTAGTTCCTTGTTGCAGGAAATTACATTTACTCGTGGTAGGTTTGTTGTACAAATTGACTTTTTAAATTCATCTGTTTTATAGTATTTAGTCTACTGACGTGACTGAACTGATTTGTTTATATTTACTCTTATTTAGAAGTAGAGACCTTCCCTTGGGCTTAGGAACAATAACTGCCTTCTGGATGTGAAATATGGTGCCTGTCAGAATAAATGGTGAGCACGGCAGAAACTCCAGGCTGAATTGCTACCTTTCCCTTGACCAGAGGCAGAAGCAGCTAAAGGTATAGATGGAAACCCAACTAAGTGATTTATCTTCACTTTCCTCCCAGTCTTCCCAAAATGCAAACTTTTATAAAGTGTATCTGGCCAGCGAGTATTCCACCGCATTCCCAATATTAATGTGTGCGTCTGCCTTACGCATGCTTTTCAGCCTGCTGTCCTTGCTAGCCCAATACTTCCTGTCTTCCAAAAACAGACAAGAGCTTCCAGACTGTGTCTCATCTTTCTGCCCAAGATGGGAATACACACGCATATTCAGAGCTCCTTTCGTATTTCAACTCAGAGGGAAAATTCAGCTGGCACCCTGTTCTCCGACGCACCTGCTCCCTTGGTGAAGCCCTCTCAGCGGTCCGAGCCCCTGGCAGTCCGTGTCTTGCATGGATTGTGGGCCCGTGACCACTGGAGATGGGGTGGGGTGGATTCCTAAGTGGAAAGGCACAAAGCCATGGGGGGTGGGGGGAGGGAAGATCACAGGAGCCCACTCCCCAGGAGACTGCTGAGGCGGTGAAGGGGGTAGTGGCCGCATGGAGGCATTGCTGGTGAATGTGATGGCCGAACTCAGAAACAATTCAGGCCTTTCCTCACTAAAAGAAGACATTTCCCAGTCCACACACTGCACGGCCACCCGCATCAGTGGGGCTGAGGGACCTCTCCTCCCCCAGTGCACGAATTTTCAGACGCTGGGCCTCTAGTGTTTTAGACAATTGCTCAAAAACATAGATATCCCATGATTCTCTTGTTGCCTTACAGAACTGCACAAGGGAGCTCCAGGCTAACTGGCAATCCCAGAGTCCTGATCTGTTAGCAGGGAATGGGTGGGGGGGTGTCCATGCTCCCTGAGGCAGCCTGGGGTGGGGAAGGTGGACTGGCCAGATCTCCAAAGACCGAGAGTCTCACGTTTCCTGTGTTTGCTGCGTGGTCAAGATAAAATGGAGGCCCAATAACCTTCCATCTCCTCCTGTGTTCTTCCTGTGGAATTGGATGGCCAGATCAGTCCCTTCCATTGCGTTCCCCTAGCAGGGAGGCACGGTAGCGGGCAGGTTGACACACCTAACGCCAACACAGCTGTGTTCACATGCAAGGCCTCTGCTGTAAGACCTTAGGCAAGTAAGAAGTTTGCCAAGGCAAACTCAAACAACGTTGAAATTTACTTTTGTGTTCATTTTTGGAAAATATCAAACTAACAAGTAGAAAAAAGCATTTCATCTTTAGAAAACTATTTACAGGCTTTAATAACTAGCTGCCAAGACTCACAGCTCTTCTCCAAATAGGTCATTGAATAGATGGAAATGAGGTTTTCTACTGACTATCAGTAGCAAATGTATCTCCTTGAAATACCGCTGAAAAAAACAACACAGTTTCAAGTGTTATAAATCACTTAGCTAAATGCAGTGTGGCATCCTAGATTGGGTCCTGGGACAGAAAATGACATTAATGGAAAAGCCGATGAGACAGAAATGTCTTCTCTTTACTTAACAGCATTGTACCAGCGGTAACGTCTTAGTTTTTGACAAATGGTTACATAAGATGCTAACATTAGGGAGAAGCTGGTGAAGAGTAGATAGGAGCTCTCTCTGCTCTCTGCTACTTTTCTAGAAATTAAAAATTATCCAAAATTAGAGGCCCTGTGCATGAAATTCGTGCATGGGAGGGGGGTGTCCTTTAGCCCAGCCTGATCCCTTTCCAATCTGGGACCCCTTAAGGGATGTCTGACTTCCCATTTAGGCCCAATCCAGGAAGGACCAGGCCTAAACGGGCAGTCGGACATCCCTCTCACAATCCAGGACTGCTGGCTCCTAACTGCTCACCTGCCTGCCTTCCTGATTGCCCCTAACTGCTTCTGTCTGCCAGCCTGATCACCCCTAAACACTTCCCTGCCAGCCTGATTGATGCCTCAGTGCTCCCCTGCCAGCCTGTTTGCCCCTAATTGCCCTCCCCTGTGGGCCTGGTCACCACTAACTGCCCTCCCCTGCAGGTTTAATCGCCCACAACTGCCCTCCCTTGCAGGCCTGGTCCCTGTCCTCCCCTGCTGGTCATCTTGTGGTGGCCATCTTGTGTCCACATGGGGTCAGGATCTTTTGACCACATGGGGACAGTCATCTTATGTGTTGGAGTGATGATCAATCTGCATATTATTCTTTTATTAGATAGGTGCATGGGTGGAGGCCAGCTGGTTTGCCCTGAAGGGTGTCCTGGATCAGGATGGGTGTTCCCTTGGGGCATGGGGTGGCCTGGGTGAGGGGCCTGTGGTGGTTTGCAGGCCAGCCATGCCCCCTGGTGACCCAAGCAGAAGCCCTGGTATCTGGGATTTACTTATCTTCTACAATTGAAACTTTGTAGCCTGGAACAGAGCCAAGCCTTTTGCTTGCTCAGTGATGGCAGCCATTGAAACTTTATTGCCTTAAGTGGAGGCCAGGGTTTACAGAAAGCTTGGCTTCCTCCCTCCATCGCCAGGGACAACCCAAGCCTCCCTCCTGCTCTCTCTCTGGCTGTAGCCATTTTGGTTGGGTTAATTTGCATACTTGCTCTGATTGGCTGGTAGGTATGACTGGTGGGCGTGACTTGTGGGTAAAGCGGAGGTATGGTCAATTTGCACATTACTCTTTTATTAGATAGAATTATGCATTTATTAAGGTAAGACAACACGTAGTTGCACTTTGATGGGTGACAACTCTGAGGCAGGGACAGGGTCTGTCCTGAGGTTCAGCTGGCATACACTTGTTAACAGCTGCTGAAGGACGATCTGTGTACACAATTGGGCTGATTCTGATAATTCTCATTATTCACCCAAACAAATTCCAGCAAGATCCACATTTCAGAAGGCCATTTCTGCTACATTCGTTCAACAAATAACTACCCGAACATTTGCTACCAGCTGCCTATGTCCCAGGCAGGGAGGTAAATGCCAAGAATGAGAAAATGATGCTTCCTAAGATATATATATATATATATATATATATATATATATATATATATATATATATATATATATATATATATCAATCCCTGGGTGGTACCCTGAAACGAATACAGTGGTACCTCGAGATACGAATTTAATTCATTCTGTAACCTTGAGGCGTGGGAAACTATGAGACGCTCGAGTGGCGGTAAACTGGTGGGTCGTGTGCAGCCGGCTGATCCATGCGATGACTCCTATCTCAACTGTTGCTCGTATTTCAAAGCAAAAATCGCTCGCTCGACGGCTTGTATCTCAAAAATCTCGTATGTTAGGGCACTCGTATCTCGAGGTACCACTGTACAGTGATGCTGTATGTCACCTATAGGTGGAAGATAATCTTAAAAGAAAAAAGAAGGAGGAAATAGACAGAGGCCATCCTGCCCTCAGGAGCTCCCTCAGCCCAGGGGAAGGAAAACACAGTGAGTCAGCAAACAAGACAGGTGAGCACTAACTTCACAGGAAGACTCCCCGTCACGACCTAGGGGGCCAATGAGGAAGCTCTGAACTCAAGGGGCTGTGGGAGGTGCTGCAGAGTCACCAGAACCGAGTAGGGATTCTCAAAGAGAGGAAGGCACGAGGGTAACAAAACTGCATTCGTTTGAACGTATCTATCAATTCACTCTTCCATGCTTCTTAGTTATTAAAATATGGCCCCCAAATCCTGTCTGCTCCAGCATTCCAAGCCGGCCCGGTTTTCCTTCTGAATCCGTGATGCTTTCGAAAAAGGAAACAGGCATATACAGTGGCACCTCGAGATACGAGTGGCCTAACATACGAGATTTTTGAGATACGAGCCGTCGAGCGAGCTATTTTTGCTTTGAAATACGAGCAACAGTTGAGATAGGAGTCATCGCTTGGATCGGCCGGCTGCACACGACCCACCAGTTTACCGCGACTCGAGCGTCTCATCGTTTCCCACGCCTCAAGGTTACAGAACGAATTAAACTCGTATCTCGAGGTACCACTGTAACACTTCCCTGTGTGTCAAGCACTGAGCTAGGAGTTCTCACCTGCTTGCTTTTATTTAACCCTTAGAAATCCTGTGCAAGAGGGAGCGCGTTCTCATCACAGATGAAAAGCATAATAATAATAATAATAATAATAATAATAATAATAATAAGATAAACAATGAGACCGGCAAGAACGAGAATATGATTCCTCACGCAAAGAAAAAGAATGTGCATCGTTACCTGTTGGGCGGGATTTGGGTTCTTTTCTCCCTGCACGGCCAGCTCTGAGGGCGCACAGCTGGTTTTCCCCTTCTCCATGGAGCCGTAGGCGCACGCTTTGTCTGGTGACAGCAGGGGAGACAGGGCCCTGGCCGCGCCGCCCAGCGGGGCCTCGGGGATGCTGCACAGGTGGATGGCGAAGCACAGGGTGAGGACCACGGCCGAGAAGAAGAACATGACCTGGAACTCCGTGCCCAGCACTCTGCCCACCTCCAGGTGGGCCCAGTCCATGGCCCCCAGCAGGTAGCCGAGGGCGCCTCCGAAGCCTGAGAGCGGGGAGGGCTGTGTTAGCAGAGTGAGCAAGCCGCCTTCCTGCCCCTGGTGCCCGGGGACCTTCCCTGCGGGCCAGGGGAGGTTACTGAGGACCGGCGCCTGGTTATGACTGCGGAGGTCCCAGGGAGGGGACAGACACCTGTCAACGGGAGGGGGCGGGGCAGACTCCAGGCTCAGCTCTCACATGTACATGCGGTGACCTTGGACTTCTTTGCTCGGAAGATGGGATGAGAATGGAAGAGTAACTTACTAGCGGAGTCATAACCAGAAAACGGTGCAGACTCAGCCAGGGGCAGAGTAAAATTGCCACGATCAGAATTCTTTTTTTTTTTTAATATATTTTATGGATTTTTTATTTTTTTTTACAGAGAGGAAGGGAGAGGGATAGAGAGTTAGAAACATGGATGAGAGAGAGACATTGACCAGCCGCCTCCTGCACACCTCCTACTGGGGATGCGCCCACAACCAAAATACATGCCCTTTTTAAAAACATATATATATATATATATATATATATATATATATATTATTGATTTTTTTACAGAGAGGTCGAGAGATAGAGAGTTAGAAACATCAATGAGAGACATCGATCAGTTGCCTCCTGCACGCCCCCTACTGGGGATGTGCCCACAACCAAGGTACCAGAATCGAACCTGGGACCTTTTGGTCCGCAGGCCGACGCTCTATCCACTGAGCCACACCGGTTTTAGCATGCGATCAGAATTCTTGTGGTCGTTCCCAACTCTACTCTGACACTTCACACCTGCAGTACCTGGCCTGGAAGAGCCTCAGAGAAAACTCTCTGACAGCAACACAAACAATTCTTCCTTCATCATTTACCGATAACACAGCTTCCTACGGCGATGAAAGTTTGCAAAGGTCAAGGAACAGGGGGAGAGTGGACAAGTCTGGTCACTTCCTGTTTTGGTTGGTTGCAATTTGCCATTGAGGATATTTAAGCAGATGCCCGGCTGCTTAACCACTGAGTTACGGACATACAGGATCATTGCCACGCCCTGAGTACCAAAGCGTATTCATGTGGAATTATGGGAAATTGTGGCCAGTGGTGGGAGTGCAGTAAAACATACGTTCTCTACTAACAGGAGCATATGACACAGTAATTGCTGACTGGCATGTATATAAGCAGATAAATGGCACATAGCGTGACCTATGGTGGGTGGCAGGTGCCCGGGATTGGAGAGGAAGGGGAGGTCCTTGAGGCAGCCACAATCTGTGGCTGATTCAGAGGGCAGTTGTGGGATTGGTGGCACCTCCGGGTCACCCTGAGACAATGACTCTCTTTCCCCAGTTGTGGGGTGTAATCCCAGAGTGTCAGAGGTCATGTGATAGGTCAGGCAGTCAACCAAAAATGCATTAAGTGCAAAGCATTATTCAAGGGCCTCGCTAAATCAGGGTTTCTGAGTCTCGGCACTACTGACGTTTGCTGCTGGGCAATTCTGCCGTCCAGGGCGTGGTGGCATGATCAGGTGTTAGCAGCCTCCCGGCCTCTCACCACCGTCTGTCAGTAGCAACCTCTCCAACCCTCCCCACCAGTATGACCATCAAAAATGTCCTCAGATGCCCTGACTGGTGTGGCTCAGTGGATAGAGCCTGCAGACTGAAAGATCCCAGGTTCGATTTCCGTCAAGGGCATGTATCTTGCTTGTGGGCACATCCCCAGTAGGGGGCGTGCAGGAGGCAGCTGATTGATGTTTCTACCTCTCTTTCCCTGCCTCTGTAAAAAAATCAATAAAAAATATATTTTTTTTTTAAAAAAAAGGAACTTGGGAAAGCATTCTTTATCTTTTCCCGGTTGGTTCAGTCATCGATCCATTAAGTAGAACCTGACACATCTACAAATACCTTAGACTTTCCCATCCTTCTCTTTGGGGCCAGATTGGTAAGTGGGGGTGGGGCGGGAAGACAAAAGAGCAACCCTGTTTTGTTCCTCCCAAAGCCACTGCGGGGTGCAGCTGAAAGTTCCAACAAAACATATCCTTAAAGTGGACGACTGGGGAAATTACCCAAAGAGTTAAGCTTTGTTCACACTGGCGGACATGATAAAAGCCGGGAGGGGGCCGAGGGGATTAATTGGAGGCTTTCCTGTTTGCTTGCACTCCTTACGCAAAGGATTTTATCTTCAAAGACGGTCTTTATAAAAATCCCAGTCATTTTAGCCCCAACAAAATTTTTATAAAGACCGTCTTTGAAGATAAAATCTCAGTTTCACACCAGCTCCCACAGCTAGATCCAGACCGAGTTTATCTCTACTGATAGCATCAGCCTCTGCGGGCCCTGGAATGGGTCACCAGGCCATTGGCGGAGCGTCGCCAGGACCTCTGCTGCCGTTAGATAACGGCCTTTACACAGAAGGCCCCCAGCGTGCAGCTGCAGACCCAGCCCGGGCCAGCCCCGTGCGCACGCTGAGTCCTGAGAACAGCAGAGTCAGAGTGAGCCTCACAGCTACCCTCCTTCTTCCAGAGATGTGTGTGCAGCCCATTCCTCCCTGAGTCATTACAGAGCATCGCTGTAAGCCTGGGGGGCTGGGAGGAGCGAAACGCATATTCACATTTGGCACTGAAGCCTTTTATTTTATTTTAAATATATTTTATTGACTTCTTACAGAGAGGAAGGGAAAGGGACAGAGAGGTAGAAACATCGATGACAGAGACATCGACCAGCTGCCTCCTGCACCCCCCCATTGGGGATGTGCCCGCAACCAGGATACATGCCCTTGACAGGAATTGAACCCGGGACCCTTCAGTCCGCAGGCCGACGCTCCATCCACTGAGCCACACCGGTTTGAGCCTTTTCAATGGCTCCTTGCTCCAGGCCTGAGGTCCTTTGCCAGAATGGTAATAATTAATATTAACAACTGGCATTCTGCTATGACAGCCTGAATGGACCACCGGGGCCCCAAGAGGAGGTGGTGACTCAGCGTGTCTGAGGTGACCTGTTAGGACTGTCACCTCCACCACCTCTTCCCCTGAGAGACATCCACCTCAGATATCTTCATGCTCATCCACTTCCTAAACCTCCGTCCTTCGGTTACTGGGTGGGCAAAGTCCTGACCAAGTGAGAAGCTGAGTCTGCCCAAGTTTATTTCTAGCCCACAAAGGCAAGACGTTTTTAAAGACAAGATGGGGTCGGGGGGAGCAGATGCAGAGGCAAAGAAGCACTGAACAGACTGTTGTGCTACAGCGGGAAGGCCGAGGAGGTGGAGGGGGGGGGAGGGTGGGGCAGGCTGTAAGAGATCAACTTAAGGACTTGTGCTTACATACTACATGTATGTAAGCACAGCCAATGGATACAGGGCATTTGGGGGGTGGGGACAGGTAAGGGCATGTAATGGGGGGTGGGGAGGGCCAGGGGGAGGTCAGTAGGAAATTTAAAATTAAAATTAAATTAAATAATAAAATAAAGAAACTGAGTCTGCCCGAAATTTCGGAGAGAGAGAGGAGCTTCTCCCTGAGAGGTGGGTGAAAGTTTCCAAGCGGCACCAGTGGGTGGCAGTTTGCAGGAAAGGGGGAAGGAAGTTTCAGTGTGAGCGAACACACAGGAGTGGAAGGGAGAGGGCAGACTCCTCCTTGGCTCCATTAATATTTATCCTGAGCCCTGGTGATGGGCCAGGCGGTGCTGGGCGTGGAGGGACACAGCTAGTAACACAGCCCCGGCCTGGGCCCCGGGAGCATGTTGGGAAATTGTCTAGAGCGCAGAGAATGCGGACCGAGTAGTGGGAAGCCAAGCAGAGAGAGGACGGCCACAGGGCGTGGGAGCTCTGAACCCCAGGGTCCAGGAATTTGTAGATGGTGCAGCAGGTGAATGAATGAAGCCACGCCGGTCGCTGGGCCGTCACTGAGCCCAGGCAGGTATGTCTTTAGGGAAATGGACTGGAAGCCATGGGTGGGTTCGATGAGAGCAGGAGGAAGCGAGAGGCTGGAAACAGGGCAGGGTAAATACAAGGCTCAGATAAGCTGTGGTAAGATCCCGAACCAAAGTAATATATCAAAATTAGATGTATTTTCTTTTTTTTTAATATAATTTACTGATTTTTACAGAGAGGAAGGGAGAGGGATAGAGAGCTAGAAACATCGATGAGAAACATGGACCAGCTGCCTCCTGCACACCTCCTACTGGGGATGTGCCCACAACCAAGGTACATGCCCTTAACCGGAATCAAACCCGGGATCTTTCAGTCCACAGGCTGATGCTCTATCCACTGAGACAAACCGGTTTTGGCAAAATTATACGTATTTTCTGAGACTACACCTTATGCCAATATCAGCAGAAAACCTCCAGATATTTTCTCAAACTCACAGAAACACTGCCAACCTGGAAAAAGTAATCAAAATGTAAAGGCTCGGTCTTCCAGTATCAGAGGCAACAAAGCAGAGGTTGTTTGGGCTAGCACAGTGGTCGGCAAACTCATTAGTCCACAGAGCCAAATATCAACAGGACAACTATGGAGATGTCTTCTGAGAGCCAAAGTTATTAAACTTAAACTTCTTCTAACACCACTTCTTCAACACAGACTCGCCCAGGCCGTGGTGGTTTGTGGAAGAGCCACACGCCAGGGGCCAAAGAGCCGCAGGTGGCTCACGAGCCACAGTTTGCCAACCACAGGCCTAGGGATTGTTGGTTTTTTTTTTTTATCTGATTGCTTTGTTTCTATTTCTGTTTTATTTTTAAATGTGGTTTGGGGGATCCTTGCCACAGAAACATCTGAGGCGCTTATTAAAAATACACTTTTGGGGCGCCTACCCCAAACCCACAGAATCAAAGTAACTGGGGGGGCAGCGGTGGAGGGGGGGTGAGAAAATGGTATTTTTAACCAGCTCTGAAGTAGTGCTGATGCTACAGTACTGATTTTTTTTTTTTTTTTTTTTTTTTAGAAAGGAACCAAAATGTAAGGTGCACAAGGCCTCTTTTCATTGCGGTCGGTTGCAGCCTCCACAGACGTAAACTTCCTCTGCCAAACTGCGCAGGCCGGTCACAAGCCGACTTTGTTCGGGGAAAGACACCGGGAGCGGAGCCCCGCGTGATGGGAGCCATCCCGTCAGATTCCGTCAAGGGATCCATTCATTCATTCAGAAAACGCCTCCCCGGGCTGGCCTGGGCGGCGGGCCGCTCTGTCTGGGA